>SCLH01000411.1:0-11974 GCA_004367855.1 Oikopleura vanhoeffeni | reverse complement strand
GTCTTTTGCAGGAATTTCCATGAAAATGTAGGCGAAAACACTGAAACATTGCAAATGACTATTTGTGGGCATCTTTTGCCTTAACATTTTTTTTATCGTTACTAAGGTCAAATTTTACGGCTTCTCTTTGGGCAAGTGTTAACGTTTCGGGGAAGGATATGGGGCGGACTAGCGAAATCTATTTGCGACGACTACCCCCTTAAGCAGTTCATTAATATCAGAAAAACTGGATGAGTTGTTTTCAAAAGCCGAATTATTGAAAAATTTTTGCTAAAAAAGTGGCATAAAAACCTCAGCAAGTACCGTATTAGATATATCACAATGAAAAATTTTCGAAAGTTGTATCTGTTTAAATTTTTGGAAAAATTGTGGTCATTTTGCAGGAATTTCCATGAAAAATGCGTAGGCGAAAACACTGAAATTGCAAATTGATATTTGTGGGCCATCTTTTGCCTTACATTTTTTATCGTTACCTAGGTCAAATTTTACGGGCTTTCTTATGGGCAAGTTAAACGTTTCGGGAAGGATGAGGGCGGACCTGGGCGTACTTATACCGCAACTTCAAATTAAAAAGACTATTTTGGGCGGGAAAAATATTTTATACAAAGTTTCTATCAAAGATCTCATAAACTTTTCTCAAATTCATGATTGTTAATTTATGTTTATAAGTCGAAAACAGGTTCAAAGTAGCTATATCCTTTTCACAACCAAAGTGAATCTTGAGGTTGATCTCTGATTATGAGTTCGAATCTCACTAGTGATTTCAGGATGAATTGTTTTGGATATTATAATAGACGAGGGCTTCAGCTGTTGCTTCTTGGCCAGCGCGGGTTAATACGACTTTGGATTGGTGCGACGCGGTGATACGGCGCCATCAGGTATATTAATAGTTAGAATATGTATAGGTAAAACAATACACTTAGACGATTTAAAATGAAAAATTTCAAAAGTGAAAAATAGGTATCGCTGTTTTATATCTATCTTGTAAAGAATTTTTTCCTGGTCAGTTCAAAACGTAGGATTTTTTTTTGGTTTTGAGATTAAAAAAAAACTGTTTGAAGGTGCGAAAAGTGACCTTTTAGTCCGCAGGTTCTCACGGGAGTTAAAATAACGGTATCAGAAATAAAATAAGCTGACTTGACAGCAAAGGGTTTTCTACAGAGGGAAATTTTTTTTCAATGTTATCGGATGCACCAGCTGGTCAAAATTAACCGGTTAAGTATACCTACCAGTACCGGAAGTGATATTCCAATAATTTACATGTACCGAAAAATGCGCAATTATCGGTTTTCTGGAACCGGTATTATGAACTAGAGGTCATAAGTGACCGCAAGGTTCACGCCAAGGTGGCGCCAGAGGGGAATTTTATAGTCCTGCAGTTGAAACCGGATATAAATCCCCCTCTGGCGCCCACACCTTCAGCGGTCACTTATGACCATCCTAAGTTCATAATACCGCTTTTCAGAAAACCTATAATTGCGATTCGTACTTTTGGTACTGTAAATGTATTGTAAAGTCATCACTTCCGGTACCGTAGAGTATATCTTACCGGTCAATTTTGAACCAGCCTCGGTGCATCTCGAGATAAGACTTGCAGCGACAAAGAAATTTCCCCTCTGTAGAAAACCCTTCGCTGTCGAGTCAGCTAATTTTATTCCTGATGACAGTTATTTTAACTCGCCGCGAGAACCCGCGACTAAAAGGGTCACACTTTCGCGACACCTTTGAAATGGGGGTATACGACTCTGATGTAGCATTTTCCTCGGTGAAATATACTGAAACAACTTACGTTCATAAGAAAACCCGGAAAATGCCAGTAGAACATCTATCTGTAATCTTGCGAAAAAAGTAAATCAAGACGAATTATTTTTTGACCAATCTACAACCAATCGTAACACGCTATCGTAGACAAGGGATGACATTTTCCAAACTTGCAAGGATCTATCTCCTCCAGACGGTATACTTCAAATTGAGCTCAACGATTTATTCAACAGATCATAACGTACGATAGTATGTCAAACTTCATAATAACAACGTTTTTTTGATCTGAGCTGGACTGAACAATTCTAGCACGTCAAATAACCGACAATTTTCCACAATTTCAGAAATTCAAAAATCTATCTCTTCCGAGGAATAATTTGCAAAATGCTCAAATTTTCATCCTAGTACTCCTCAGAACAATATGTAAGAGATGAACACAATTAGTTTGCAATTGCAACAGCTAAAACTAAAAAGTCGATTTTTTTGGTCATTTTCCACAAAAATTTCCGAACAAAAAAAGTGCTTCGATTTTTTCGAAAAAAGGCTTAATAATCACTCCGTATCAATTGAGAGCATTTGTAATGCCTCTAAGGTAGGGCTGGCGAAATTCGGCATCTTATTCAAAATTGCTCGTGCGCTGCTATTTTTTTTGCTTTCAAGAAAGTACTAAATAATACGTCCCACGAGTTCAAAAAAAAATATGAAAAAAAAAATTTGAAAAAAGGCGTTACAAGGTTCAAACGAAGACTGTTCAAAAGTCCCAAAAACAGTTTTTTTCAACCACAGTTTATATAAAGAAACAAACTTTGTTCCGTTAGTGCTCAATGCATAAAGATAGGAGCGCCAATCTGAAAAAAGACAGACAATTTTATGAAAATTTTTTTTTTTGCAATTAGAAGTTGCGGAGAATGGGGTCAAATGACACTTATAAAAATTTTAAATTTTCGTTTTTTTTTTGTTTTTTTCAACTTTTAAGGCATTAAATCGAAAGTTTTAGATAAAATTTTATTTTTGAAAATCACAAAAACTAGCAACATATTTGCTCTGAAAAAAAAAAATTTTTCGTCAAGATCGCAATATACAAGCATAATTTAAACATCAAATTTTCTTTTTGAAGATTTTTGAGTTTTTTTTAATTATTTAATCCACAACTTACGTAACATGGATCCCACCTGAAACCGAAAAAAAAATTCTATGAAACAAAGAACTATCTTTTTTTTTTCCGCAATTTCTGGAAATTTTTTCTCCGATTTTTAGTTAGAAGGCACGAAAAGGCGCAAGTATACCAATCTTATCGGGCTTTTTTTTCTGACAATTTTTAAGTATTTTCTCCAAGGACGGGCAATATCGGCAAAAACGACTTTCATTTTTTTGGTAATTTTTTATTATAAATGGTTGATATTTTTAATCGTTATTGCGTGTCCTGAGAAGCTTTAAATTTTGAACTTAAATATTAAAATGTTTCAAGTTCGGAGAAAAAACCCAAATAACTAGATTATTTTTCGGTGCCATTTTATTCTTTGAGTTAAAAATATTGGCAAAATATAGTGAACTTCATATGCCCCGAATAAAGCCAAGTCCAAATTATGCGAAAAAGCACTTGCCTTGGATTTTTTCTTTCAAAAAACTTTCCTAGCTTCCTTTCACTCACATACCCAAACATTAAATTATTGGCGTATTTTGCTTAAAATCTGGCGATCACTCGCAAGATTTAATAACAAATATCCGTAGTTGCCTGCAATAATTTGACATCAAAAGTATTATTTTCCAAGGTCGCGTTCACACTAGTTTTCCCTGACAGTAATAAGTTACGGTAAATTTATTTCAAAAATATACTTCATCTGTACGGAAATGGTCCTAGAATTTTAAATAAGATAATTTACAAAATACTCGGACAGGACAGATACCGGAGCATAACATGTTTTCGTCGAAATTTTAAAATGCCTATCTTCACTTTGAGAAAAGTGCCTCTCATTGGTTCGATTATATTTTCTATTTTTTGCATTTTAAGGGCGGTGCATAAAACCCTGGATTCCGCAATAATGGAAAATTTTCGCATTTTTTGTCGCAATTTTTTGTTTTGTTTCAATAACTGAAAATCTGTGGGTAAGGAATCCCCCGGTAACACTAAAAAACTTAATTTGCATCGTTAAAAGGAAATAGGGAATAAGTTTTTAGTGTTACGCGGGATAAATAATGGATATCTATTGAATAAAATATATTAATAAATTTTTGTGAAAACGTGATTTTGACAGCTGTCCTCAACTTGTCAAAAAATATCTTTGCAAATATTGGATACCTCGCGGACAAGCGCGCGAAACATGCTTGTTTGAAGAAGATAAAATTAAAAAAAATTTCAAGAAAAAATTTTTCCAAAAAAAAAAATTCAAAATTTTTCAAAAATTGTCGAATTTTGTTTGGTAAAAAAACTGCCTGAATGAAGGAGATCAAAAATGTACGACCGCAAAAATATTTTTCAATATACGGACAGTTTAAAAATCGGCATTAAGAAATGTTTCAATTTTCATTTTGAACTAGCTTTTTAAACAGCCGTCCCCAACTTTTAAAATTTTTTTTTTGCAACTTTTTGTCTTGAAGAACTTGATAATGCGCTTTTTTTTAAGGGAGTCTCGTACAAACTTTATTAAATCAGAGCGTATACCCCCTAAACAGTTTTTTATTTTTAAAAAAATTTCAAAACAAAAAAAATAAATCCTGGGTCTTAAAATGCATAAGCAACAATATCGGATACCATGTTTTCACTTTTGAAATTCTTATTTTCAAATTGTCTTAAAGTCTAAATCACTCATCAGTGAGTAAACTCACGTGAGGTTATCTAGTTGGGATCCAAAACCTCGCGGGAAAGAGATCCCGGCCTCATTTCACTCGATTTACTTTGGTTGAAAAATGATAGACAAACGAGTTGCCAATTAGAGATCGCCTCTTCAATTAATTTTAATTTCCATAAATCTATGATAAATTTCTTAATATTTTACAACTCCCATTTCCAGACTTGATCTAATTACTACTTTGATTCCTACTGGTCCGCGGAAAAGCTTAGATCCTGCAAACTCCGAATCAAAATCATGTGGCGGATACGAGCCATATGCGAGCTTATTGTAACCTTTTCTTCATTCAGCTTGTTTTTTTTCGGTAATCATAGAGGTCTGAGTTTTGGATTAAGAACACGAGTTTAACAGAAAATATAAACATTCGAGTTGACTTGCAATTTCGATTGTATTTTGGAATAACAGATTGTTATGACNTGACCATTACACCAATCGGTACAGTATCGTAACAAGGTGACATTTTCCAAACTGCAAAATCTATCTCCTCCCAGACGGTATATCAAATTGAGCTCAAATTTTCACAGATAACGTAACGATAGTATGTCAAACTTCAAATACAAGTTTTTTTTGATCTGGTGACTGAACAATTCTAGCACGTCAAATAACCGACAATTTTCCACAATTTCAGAATTCAAAATCTATCTCTTCCGAGGATATATTTGCAAAATGGCTCAAATTTTTATCTAGTACTCCTCAGAACATATGTAAGAGATGAACACAAGTTTTTTTGCAATTGACAGCTAAAAATGATTTTTTTGGTCATTTTCCAAAAAATTTCCGAACAAAAAAGTGCTTCGATTTTTTCGAAAAAAGGCTTAATAATCACTCCGTATCAATTTGGAGCATTTGTAATGCCTCTAAGGCCTTTATTAAATCAGAGTCGTATACCCCCTTAAACAGTTTTTTATTTAAAAAAATCTCAAAACCAAAAAAATCCTGGGTCTTAAAATGACCAGAAAATATCGATACCCATTTTTCACTTTTGAAATTTCTTATTTCAAATCGTCTTAGTCAAATCACCATCAGTGAGTAACTCACTGTGAGTTACTAGTGGGATTCAAACTCGCGGGAAAGAGATCACCCTCATTTTCACGATTTACTTTGGTTGAAAAATGATAAACAACGAGTTGCCAATTGAGCCTCTTCAATTATTTTAATTCCCATAAATCTACATGTATGATAAATTCTTAATATTTACAAACTCCCTTTCCAGACTTGATTTATTACTTTGATTCCTACTTGGTTCCGCGGAAGCTTGATCCTGCAAACTCCGAATAAATTCATGTGCGATACCATCACTACCTTTTCTCATTCTAGCATTGTTTTTTCGGAATCTAGAGGTCTGATTTTGGATTAAGAACGGGTTTACAGAAATATAAACATGAGTTTGACTTTGAATTTGATTGTTATTTTGGAATAAAACAGATTTTAGAGGAGTCGCCCAGGAGAGCTCAACTCCCCTTGAATATCATAACAAGCTACTTTGTACAAGTTGTAAATCTGGTTTTTGTTGAATGTTAACATCATTTCACTCATGAATTCACTTTATGATATTTTTCATGCTCAACTTGAATAAATTTCGCTGATTAAACAATATTGTGTTTGACATTTGTTAATCAAAACGTTAACTGACAGATAAATTGATCAAATGGTATGCAACACGAAATAAAGAAGTTTAGATTATGCCAAATTTCTTGCACGAAAAAAGTTTGATAAATTGAAGAGTTAAGGCGGTAACGACGCGTTCAACTTTTTTCTATTCTTGGAGTTTCATCTAAAATTTGTGTATTACAGTTATCTTCATAAAGATATGATAACAATGGCGAAAATGAATTTCGACGAGAAAATTGATCAGAAAAAATATGTTTAAAAAAGTTGTTATTACTTCGCGGATCTAGAGATGGGGCGAAACGGAAGAGTGTAGGAGGCGATGTCAGATGGTCCTGCCGCTTTTAGCCTAACATCTCTAGATCAAAAGTGTGAATACTTAAGAATAAAGTTTATATGAAGATGCACATTACTTTCACCGTAAAGATCAGTTGCGGGCGGCATCATTGATGAATGAGAAATTATAAATAAAAATCGGAAAATTGTCGACAATAAACTTTGTTTGATTATGCGTCAGGTTGAGTTGTCATTTTTTTATAGGGTGTTGCGGCGCACCAAAAAAATTAAGCCATTATTGTCCTTTGCGACTTGATTGGACCATAGTCTATGCGTCCATAGAGCTAATTAGCAAGACGCCCATAAGAAATTGGAAACTCAACCAGTGCAGTCTTCACAGACCTGATATTTGTTTGAGATAAAATAAACGAGTTATTAGCATGTTTAGGAAAATAGTTTTGACGGTCCAACGAGAAACTTAAGGGGGTTGTCCATGCTGATTTTTCTTGCAGTTTCTTTTTTTCAAAAAAAAATAATAATACCGATTCCAAGTGAACTCAGTCTTGTGAATCGATTGCAACTAATTAAAATGCGCTATGATGACGTCATAGTCTATTTATAGAATCTATATCCGAAATTCAAATGTTGAAAATTACATAAAAAAAATGTCGTCATGATAATATTTTTCGACTAGTTCGACTATAACGAATTAAAAAATCAGTATAGACAAAGAAAAATATGTTTAAATTGATTTATTAAAAAATATTATATTTTTTTATTATTTCTTTATTATAAATAAGTATCTTTGCAACGAAATGTCAGTGTGCGCGGCACCTTCTATAAACAATAAACAACTCAAAATGACAAAAATTTCATTGCAACATATGTTAGGCCTTAAAGGGCCTGGCTTTTATGCGGTGACTCTTTTCTGAAAAAACAAAATAAAACTTGAAATCAAATAAGCCAGTTATAGCGCAAATTACGAAAACAGTTTTTTTTATTTTTACGAATGACCTGAACGTAAACGGAAAATTTCCTTCGCGTCAGATTGGCGACTACTTAGTTTCGAACCAATTGGGAAATTTAAAATTAATTTCAATATCATCTACGCGAGTTTTTGACTGCTGGGCAAAAATTAACAGTCTCAAAAATCGTTTTCGTATTATGATTTACGAGTTTGTTACGAATCAAAAAATGATTTTATTTATCAAATTTATACAACAAGTGTTCTCGGAACAATAAATTTTCTTCTCTTTTTACGTTTAAACATTCCAAACAAAAGTTATAGACCGTTGAAAAGCACTGAGAAATACCCAGCAATTACAACAATCAGCATGGACAACCCCCTTAAACATTAATTTTAAATTATCGTCAAATTACTTTGTTCCAAATTCTTTTATTTTTATCATTTAAATAATGAATTTATTTGAACATTAACTCCGAGTGAAAAACACCTAGAATATTTCAAAAGGAGCGGCTTTTCATTAGTTGAATTATTCAACTTGAATACCAACTTATACCTTTTCGGGAAAAAGGTTTATTTTTTGTTCATGACGCAGCGTCATTGGCGCTCAACAACCTCACCCAAGCCCTTGAATTGCGAGTCTTGACTTTGATACTAAAATGAACAATTTCATATTTTTTAGTCGAAATCTGCATCTATTGGATCAGTTGTGTAACCAAAATTGTGTTCAGAAAAACCTCAATATATTTTTAAAGAAATATGTTGATTCAAAAGTTAGTCCTTTAACCCAAGCTGATTATTTCTATTATACCATAAAGCAAAATCACGAAGAATTCGAATAAATGACTTAGAGGCATAGCATAAAAAACATTCACAAGCAAGCATCAGTAAAATAACAAACCAATTCCGACGAGCATATAATAATAAATAATTCCATGAATTTCGTTTTTTTAATATAGAGATAACTTTAAATTTTTATTAATTGTACTTTATTTTTATTCAAAATATCTGCATCGTTTCGTTTGTGCATTTCGAGGTTAAATATTTACGAACGAAAAATGTTTGACTTCCTTAGAAACACAGAACCTAGAATTTGAGAATTAATGGATATGTTGATAATTTGAGATAATTGTTCGAATATGAAATCTGTGTTCTAAAACAAGAATGAAGAGGCGAGTGATTGAACGTCGTGCGTAGCTGGAGGCAACTTGTGCCTTTGTGTTACGAAAAACACATTCAATTTCAGATAAATAGGTATAGTAACTACTTTTTTTGTTCTACATGTATGAAAAACAGATTTTTTTTATCAAGAGTTAGATTTGAGAATATATTATGCATGAAAAGATCTTCCTAGAAAGCATCACCTCCAATAATTTTTAAGATGATCTGAGAACTTCACTTTTTCACCTTTAAGTCTTGAAATTGCATCCTAATCATGCATTTTCAGTTGTGTACATGACAATTTTATGATGAAATATCAAACTAAGCAAAAAAACTTTGATATATTTCTTTTAAAAAATCACTTAGATAGTCAAAATTATTGAACTTTAATTTATTATTTCCATACGTTTGACGTACATAAGTTTCGCAGTAATGCTTGTGCAGCATTATGCCAGAAAAGCATGTGGTAAATGTAAAATTACTAAATGATTGTATAAATCTAAACATTTCCGCCTGATTGATTGATTTACTAAGCACCAAAGTTCTCTCGTTAAATTTATGATGAATTTCATAAGATGAAGATATAATTTAGCATCAAAAACGTTGGTACTTAATAGAAAATATGTTTTACTAAAAAATTAGTATAAATACATTTTTGTGGTATTTCACGATTAGCATGAAAGTTTATTTGACGAAACGGATTAACCGAACATCAGATAGCCTAAATTTCCAATTCAAATAAATACGGTCTATGATCGAAATGAAAATAAAATGTCTAAGTCTACCTTTTTGAGTGTATAGAACATACAGAACCAGGTTTAAAATAAATAAACTAATTCTTAATAAGATTAAAATATTTCAAGAGAGCTCTGAAATTCTACATTTAAAATAAGTATTCTGTGTGTGTGTGTGGGATGTGTGCCTTTTAATTTTCGTCATGTCATTTAAAAATTGTCAGTTCGTTTGAAATTCAAACTTTGAATATCAAAAAAACTTGATACAGGGGGGGCGATATCGTCGGCCCAAGATCGACAATTTTCCGAAAAAAACTTAGGCAATTTCAAGATTTTTAGATAAAATACTTCTTGTGGCCAATACCGCCGAATGTGCCATTATCCGCCGGAATTGTTTTAAGAGATTTATATTTAAAAATATACTTTGTGGGCGTCATGAATTGACGTCATTCTCATGATTGAATTTCTCAATTTTACTTTTCTTAACTTTAACCCCCTCACAACCCAAACGCGCCATTCGGGACGCGAGATTTTTTTAAATTCTTAACCGAGATAGAAATAATAACTCCACAGACTTTTAATTCAGTGTGTCTATAAGTTCGCAATTCTTTTTCTAGTATGTTTTTAAAAATTCGATTCACGACGAGTAGTTAAAAGATATTTTCTCCTACTTTTTTTTAGGAGGTTTCGCCTGATTTCGTAAAAAAAATTCTAGCGTAAATTCACGACACTTAAAATCAAAATCTGAGGTGACTAGATTTAGGAAATTACTTGAGGCTGCTCTTGGAACTATTATTTTTTTTCTCTGGTCTTTATTGAGAGTTTTATTTTTTTCCTCAAGTGGATTTCCTCTATAAAACTCAAAAAAAAGAAATTAAAAAAAAACAAATTAAAATGCGCGAATAATTATTCTTACAATGAATACCGTTTGATGTTATAGTTAAAATTCGATGCAAAGCATAAAGAGCACAGCTGAAGATATCATGCCGGAGTAATCAAGCTTACAACTTGACCAAATACTCAGTTGTCTTTTTTAGTGGCTGAACAACCTTGATCTCATAAATTTTTTTTTCAATCCTCAAAAAATAGCGTTGCTTACAATTTCGCAAACTGTATTTTTACGGCACGGAGGAGTTATCAATGTTCTAGGACAAATGAAGGAACATATTTTAAATCAGAGAAAGATCAGAAAGCCAAGGTTTGGAGTTATTTTATATACAGTTTGCCTTATCAACTATGGAGAAATGTTTTTGAAAAAAAAAAGTTCATTTTTATGGCGTATATCATACAAAGATAATTAAATTTTGGAACTTTTTTCAATTATTCTCCAATTCACCGTGATGAGCCTTCAAAGTTCAAGTAAAAACTATTTTATATTCAATTTGTTTCTGATTTTAGGCGTGCATTTTGGCTCGAACCGATACGGAAAACTTGTTTTTTCAGACGATTTCAGATGAGCTTATAAAATTCGGATCACATTTGAATAGCCGAGTGTGCTACTTAATAATTTTGTAATTCATATTGATTTTAAAAATGGTATGTTTTCCGATGAAGTAACCTCATAGGTAAACCTTTATTTTTCTCTTGCATTTACGAGCTAACAGAAAAAAATTTGAAAAAAATTATTGGCCTCCAATTTAAATCTATCCTTGATCTTGGGCCAGTAAAAAAAAGAATATTTTATCGATTTATTATCTCCGCATAACCGCTCAATCGACGATGGCGTTTTGGGTGTGAGGGGAATTTCATGGTTTGGGTCGTGAAAGGGGGTTATTTGAGTGCTTTGATGGAGTATCAATTAATACGCATTTTTGTATTTACTTCATTCAAACTATTGGTAAAACTCTTAATAATCCAAAAAGAAATGTTCGAGATGTACGTTTTTGGAACGCCTACGTTTCTTTTCATTTTTTGAAGAAAAAAGTTATTTCTGTCCCCATATTTTTTGGCAGAAAACTTTCGGCGATATTGCCCCTCAGACAGGAGGCCCCTGTATCGAAATTCAACCATTTGATTGGCAGAAATATTGACATAAGAAAAACACCCAGCTTTACCGTCACAAAAAGAAAAGTTTTTCTTATGTTTGGAGATTCGCTTCAAAACATGAATAACGCCATGATTACCTTAACTCTTACGAATTACTCATATCGAATTATTACGAATTACTTGATATGTGATTTAACTTCAAATTTAATTAATTTGGCGCCAAGCACACATGTGAACAATTGCGTAGGCGTAAATTTACCGTCAAGCTAAAGGTTATTATCATGTTATTCATATTTCAAAGCGAATCCGCCAAAAAGAGGAAAAACACATATTTCTTGTGGGGGGCTGCCCCAGGGGGCATCATTTTCAATACAACTCCGTAAATTTAGCCTAATTTTATTATTATAGTGTATAATTGCCTATTGAGCTGCCTAGATTTACATTAATGTAAAAAGAGGATAAGACGATTTGAAATAAGGAATTTCAAAATAAAAAATCGGTTTTAATGTGTTTAAGCTATCTTGTAGCGTATTTTTTTCTGGTCATTTTAAGACCCAGGATTTTTTTGTTCTTCAAAAATTTTTTCAAAAAAAAATGATTTTTCGGTCAATTTTTCGTGATTTTACAGGTAGTCC
>SCLH01000410.1:648681-686729 GCA_004367855.1 Oikopleura vanhoeffeni | reverse complement strand
ATCAAAAATACCGGGAGCCAAAATGAAAGCCGACACGGATCGCGGTTTTCCCACACCAAAACAACGCGCCAAAGCCCTAAAGTTCTTACCTGAGTTAAAAGATTCTGTAAAACGAACGCATCATCAAATTGCACCAACTTCTTCTTGTAATTAATAAGCATGAGAATTGATTATAGCTGAGCTCCAATCCATCGCTGCTTGCTGGTTTCTCATTCTTAATCTTCATGGATAACCTTGCGAAAAATCCCATGCAAAAAAAATATGTAGAATTAATTGATCAATCATGCACCCAGGCGCATATTGTAAGTGCAATCAAAACAATCAAGATAACGAGATTTTGAATACAACAATCCAAAATATGCTCAAAGCGGCAGTTGATTACATGCTGAAGCTATCTAATAGTTGGGTCAGAGATTCAGTTCAGATGCTTCCGTCCGTAGTAATAACAGGTAAATATCTGAGTCACCATAATGTTTTATAATTGTTATCATAATGTTACTAATAATGTTACAATAATGTTACTAATAATGTACTCATAAGTTACTTATAATTTTACTAAATAATGTTACTCATAATGTTACTCTGATGTTACTTATTAGGTATTTATATGTTACTCATATTTATAATTTAGCGGGTTGAGTCCTTTTTGCATCGTGGATGGGCAGTTATGGGTGACGGAGCTCATTACGTATCGTCTGAACTTGCCAGGGGATAAATGAATCATCTTCATCACCTAAGAGCTTCCAGAAGCAAGGAGATATCTCTCGTTTCGGCAGCGTATTTGCATGCAATCTCAACAGAGATAACGTCATCATGGAGAAAGACTTATTCAGCACACCGCACATCGCCAGAGAGACCAATGAGAAAAAGGTACTTTAGTTATATGTATAAATCATAAAATAATGTTATTGTAACCTGAGAAATGAATAACACAATAATAATTAAGGTTACTCGCGAGTTAATCTAACTGAAAATGTTGGTCTCCAAATTGCTAATGACAATAATTGCTTTCCCGGTCAATGACGACGCCTCTTTTGATATGGCATGCTGCTTGTCAATCAAAATTTCCCGAATCAGAGTGTCCCAAACGCAGTATATAAATGGGCTTCTGAAGTTCTTCAAACCACGGTAGATCATTCGACCCTCCTCTTCAACCATGTAGAGCCAATAATAGGAGTGAAAAAACTAGCATGAAAACAGGACGCCAGAACGCTCAGTCCTTATTAGACTTTCTAAAAGTTTAACATAGTTCTTTTAAGTTCAACCATTCACACTGCCTTAGTTAGAAACAATTTAAGTATAAGAAAAAATTTTATAGATAGCATTGCAAGTGATAAATTAGCAAAAACTGTAAAGTATGTAATAAAATAATTATCAAAATAAATTTAAAGTCAGATGTTGGAGGTAAATTGAAGTTTACAGATATAGTTTTGTAAGCATAAGGGATACGAAATTGATACTAGACTTATTTCTGATAACGGTTTTTTCAATCTAAAAGTAGAAAAAAGCAATACAATTTTATTTTGTTATGTTAAAAATTAAAAGTTCGAGATATGACAGGACCAGAGACATTTTCCAAAGTAATAATTTTCTGATATTAATAAAAGAATAAGATCGCACTGAAAAATAGTGGTAATTGTTTTTAAATTTCACTTATTTCTGATGAAACATATTCAAAGTAAATATTTTTGGGTTCAGAAATAATTTTTGGTTCTTGGTTCATGGCTCACTTTCTGGAATGTACTGTTCGATATCTCTGTTATACCACGGAAGTACTTCATGGCCTTATTTTTGTACTTTGATATAGGAGTTTTGTTCAAGAAGACAAAATACGCTCAAAATAACTACAGTAGAGTGCGTTTTAAACGGACAGTTTGAAACGCAAACCTGTCGCGTTTAAACGCATATGGCAAAAATGTCCGTGCGGGCGTTCGTTTAACCCTTGTGAGCACAGAGCCACAATTGTGGCTCCAGCATACCTAAAATCATCGAAAAAAGACAAAAAACTGGATCGAGGAATCTTTGTTCAAATTCATTATAAAGAATTTAGATTCGGTTCAATAAATAATTGAATTTTCTTCGAATGTTTTGTCCGGCATTACGGGGAGTTATTTATCAGGATTTTTAGCCTATGTTTCACTCCGTAAAAATTATTCGGAACTGACATACAAATCAAATGTGAGATTACCAGTTTTTAGGAAAGTGTTTTGTGGCATGCATAACTATTGAAATAAAAATTTATTGGTACTAGGGGCAGACATTTTTCTTAGGAAGTGAAATATTTAAATTTCAACTTCAAGTATCCATGAAAAATGAAGTTATTAAAAAGTGAATTTAACCAATCAAACATTGTTCACAGTTGTACTTCATACCATATTTACTCGAAAATAATAGAAAAAATGCATTACTGCTTTTATAGGGAAAAATAAACATTTTCATCAAAAATCATGATTTTTCATCAAAATTTTGACTTATTTAAATTACTTTGATTTATGAGATATAAATCAAAGCGACAAAACTATGACGTAGGCCAGATTCTTGTACATTGTTTTCGACAGAGATAAAAATTGTAGAGACAACTGTGACCGTGTATCACGTGATATGGTAACCTTGCTTTCTCACGTTTTTAGGTTTTCTAGAACTCAAAATTAAAATTCTAGAATATGAAATGTCGAATGCAAAAATATGACCTTTCAACTCTATGCAGACAAAATAAAATTCCAACTGCTAAGCTTCTGTGACACACATTCAAGTAGAGCCACAATTGTGGCTCGGTGCCTAGCGAACTTTTGTTTTATGCTCACAAGGGTTAACGCACATGGCAGGAATTCCACCGAATCCGTCCTAACTACTGTCCGTTTAAACGAACTCTACTGTATATAAATTTAAAATAAACCCTTTTTTCAATTTGACACTGAATGTTGGCCTAATGTATTTGGAATTCATTATAAATGCACGGTGGTGTCTTTTGGGACCTGGTTCTATAAACTGCCAGTATGCACTAGAATATCCTCTTGATTTCGGTCAAAACGGCAGAATAATTTCATCATGATAAAAAAAATTTAAAATAGCATTTTCCAAATTTGACATGAACCCGAAGCCTAATCGATATGATATTCTGAACTTGCCATGATAGTTCTTTAAGAGAAGTCTCGTGTATTTGGCTGTGTTCAATGATAATATCCTTGAGCTTTCCGCACTGAAGGGCTAAAGCCTTTCAGAAATGACCAAAAAACGTGAAAAATCAAAAATTTTTCACTTTGAAATTGGTTCGGCATCAAAAAATTAACTCAATCTTCTTAAAGTGGCATACTGCTTCATTACGTCTTGTCTTTAAAAATCGTGCTCTCTCAAAAAATTCATCGAACAACTTCCGGTTTAACGCGAATATATATGTACTCATCATCGAAAACTGAATTTGTCATTATGAAAAACCGAAAAAAGGTTAATTTTTTTAAATTAATTCTGCCATAATTCTGGAATTTTGTCTTCTCGTTTGAACTCATATGGGTCATTTCCGGTCATTTGAAAATCTCGGATTCCGAAAATTGTTGGAAAAAAAATCGAAAATTTTGGAATTTTTCAAAAAATTTTCATTTTTTTTTTCGGAAAAAATCATTAGGAATGAGTCCTCGGAATTTTTAATACCCTCTAAGTCTCTATATTAGCCTCGACCGGTGACACCCTAGAGGTATCAAGGCTAAAGTGAAGCGTGATTGGTTGAGCTTATCAGCGTGAAGACACTCATTAATTTTGTCTAGGCCCTATACTATTAAATCTTAAATTATCTTTTGAAAATGTTGAGTAATCGATTCATAACCGCGACGAAATAGGATTGTTATAATGACTCATAAATTAAAAAGCATCCGCAAAATAGTTTAAAATTAACAATGTGTCATTTTTGATAAGACATGTATATTAGATTGACATTGTAAATACGACTATGACCAATTCTTATTTGTAAAAAAATTGTAATAACTACTGTACATATTGTATAAAGCGATTAGAATATTTAAATTGCATACTGATTAAAACTTACTGTAGTTAGATGCTATATGATTGTAGCCAATTGTTACCCTGAGATTGCAAATAAACGAATAATAATCCGAAAAATGTGATGATTCCATTTGTATAGAGGATCGAAAAACCGTTTAAAGTCGATCTGGCTCTGCACAGCGCTGGGATTTTAATTGATCGTGTAATAAAGTAGTGTTTTTTGTAAGGTATTTTTTGAATACGAAATAATTTGATTATTTGACGATTTGAAATAAGAAATTTTCAAAACTCCAAAAATGGGTATCGATGTTTTAACTTTCTTGAGATAATTTTTTTTGGTCATTTTAAGACCTACGATTTTTTTTTTTTATGAAAATTTTCAAAAAAAAATCGGATTTTAAGTCAATTTTTTTCGTGATTTTACAGTTAAATGTGATCCAGTTCTAGCGAAGCCGTAGAATTGCTAAAAGGCTGATTTTTTGCCAGTGAAAATTAAGCCGTTTTCGGCTACCCGTTTTTAATGAGGATCGGCGACCAATATTTGACCTCTAATGACGTCAAGTTCAAGGTCAATCTCAAGTCAATCGTATAGACTTGTAAGTACCCCAAAAATCGAAAGGGTCGACTTTCTGATGAACGTATTAAGCTATGGGTCAATAATGTACTGAGAGGTCGTAGAGAGCAAAAAGGTCAACACCAAAGGTCAACTCTAAGTTCATCGTAATAGACTTGTAAGAACCCCTCAATAAATCGGAAGGTCGACTTTCTGATGAACTATTATCAACTATGGTCAAAATGTACTGAAGGTCGCTAGAGAGCAAAAACTAGAGAGCAAAAAGTTTTTGCTCTCTAGCGACCTTTCAGTACAAAATTGACCCATAGTTCCTAATACGTTCATTAGAAAGTCGACCCTTCCGATTTTTTGGGGTACTAACAAAGTCATACGATGAACTGACTTATTTGGATTCTGATCAAAAAAATTAATAAAAAAAAGTTAAATTAAAGTTAAAACTTCAAAATTTTTCAAAATAAAAAATTCTTTACCAATTAGAATTATTTTAGAAGTTGAAATTGTTTGCAATAATATTATTCATTCCGAATTTAAAAAATCATTAAAATTAAAAAAAAAATCATTTTCAAAAAGTTAACAAAATTTGATCGAAATTTATATTCTTTAATGAGAAAATTTCAAAGTATTTAAAAAAAATCAAAAATGAAAATTTTCACAAACAATTGAGACTTTTCGAAAATTAAAAAACGTTCCCTTTTACAAGCCTGCTTGAACGATATATCGGCTCTATGCTCAGAAGGGTTTAGGATGTTGAAAATTTTAAAGTTTTACGAGAGAAATGTTTTTTGAACATTATTTACAAGTTCTTCACTTAAATATCATTATTACCTTCAATTGACTAAATTTTGGACTATTCACGTTATTAATTGGCTGTAAATTAAGATGGATAATTTTATAGAAAAGATTCCAAAGTAAAAATTTGGGTCGAAGGTGTTAGTTTAATTGAAAACTTGCTAAAAACGTCATTTTCTGACAGTGAAAATAAATCGAACCGTTATAAATTTGTTTTATAAAAAAAGTTGAGGTGTAAAAATTTTCAAAAAACTACAATTAGAATGAGGGGTTTATTGTTATGAGGTTACAATGCGCTTCCATATTGGCTCGTTGGTACCACGCGCCAATGCGATGATCCTTCAGCCCACACAAGAGCTGAGGCTAATAATTAAACACACTCATTTGTATTGTACCTGTTAAAATATTTTTTATTTATTTTCGATAGACTCATAAAAAAGATGGATTTTTTTCAATAGTTTAACCTCAAAAAATATTCTCCGCCCTTACCAAATTCTCTGTTACGGAAAGATAAAATCTCTTTTTTATGTTTGTGATTCTTTATCGAGCACATGTTTCTCAAAATAAAGTTCAACTGCAAAATTTAATAAAAAAATAATTTACTGTTTATATGACTACACCGCATTGTTGTTGTCGATTTATTCCTTTTTAGAATACTTTCATAGCTTTCATGATAAGAGTTATCGGAATTTACTCTCAGTTAAATAAGACTTTTATGGTATTTTGAAGCCGAAAATAAAAAGAAGTAATTCTTAATTAAAAAGGGTTCTCTGTTTGTGATTCCAACCCCATCAAAATCAATCATATAGAAATTCAATTTTAATTAAAAATATTTTATATCAACTTCAGACAAATATAGGCTAGTGAGAAATTATCAAAAATTAATAAACGATTTTATACTTTAGATTTATCGTTTCAAAACGAAAAGGGCATTGATAGTGAAACTGTTGCACTGCAACACAGGATGGCATGAGGAAAATACACAATCATATTGGATCGGTCGATAAGGGTAAAATTGTAACTATATAATATTGGATCGAATCAGATCGCAAGGAGATACAATTTATGGATTGGATCGAATTAACGATAAGTATTTTCACGATATCAATCAAATCACCTGTTACCAAAATTACGACTTTTGGATCGGATTAATAAAAAGTCAATCTGATCTTATAATGCAGTACGATCCGATCTAGTTTTTACAATCTCTGCTGCAACTGCACCCTGCAGTGCAACTTCAGAAACACCGGAAATAGAAAATTCTCCGAATATTTTAATAATCTTGAACCTAAAAATGTTAACAAAGTAACATACGGAGGTTTAGGTCTCAACTCATAGGCAAACAACATTAATGAAATTGGATTAATTCACCAATATAACAAAAATTGAGAAATTTCTAAGTTATTCAAATCAGATATTGAGCGCTCCACAGTATTGTGAGTTAAAAATAAGATTGAACAATGTGTTTTCGATTTCTAAATCGTTAATTGGCCGGGCCCCAATCGTTAATTCAAGAATTAATTTGGAAAAACGTCAATAGTGATTGGGCTGGTGTTGAATATAAATTCTTCGGAACCGAGGATTTTAAGAAAGCGACTTACCTTAGAAGATTTGTAACAGGTTTGATTCAAGAAGGAGACCATTTTGAGGAATAAATGATTCATATTGCTCTCTATCGCTACATCCTCTGATATTTTTCGCTTAATCAAAAAACCTTTGAATACTTTTACTTGCTGAATTCAAATTACAGTGGTTGACCACTTAAAGCCCCCCTACAGTTTTGCCACAAAAGGGGGCTTTAAACTGGTAAGGGGGCTTTAAGTGGTCATAGTCAGGGGGGTTATAACTGGTCACAGGACAGGTTTTTCGTATTTTTCGACCACCAGTAAAATTTTGTTGAAATTTTGATTCCTTTGAATTAATTTTAAAAAATTTCTGTGGTTTGCATTTTTCGGCATCGTTAAAGAGTGTTTTCAGAAACTTTGATTTTTCTTAAATTAACAAAAAAATTCAAAGCCCTCGCCCAGAAACTATACTAGTACTCGGTAAATGAAACTATTTGTATTGATGCATGTAAAAGTTTGATTATAAAAGTTTGTGGTTCCGGTGAACGAATGCACTTATTGTCGGCAATAGGCAGCGCACGAGCTATTGTTCAAAAGTGTTGCATGTCCACACTGTATTCAATTATTTTCAAAATTATTTGCGCTTATGTTTACCAGTTCGAAAACCGAATAAAGTATGAGGTCAACCTATCAGCGACTACCAAAATTTTAAAAATCGTACTTAATTTATCACTTTCCCCTCCACTTAGTTAATTTCCCATATAATTTTAGCTAAATAGAAGAAAATAATGGGGGCTTGAGTGGTCACAGTCAGCCAGAAAATAGATATGCCCAAAAAGAGGGGTTAAGGGATTGTGAGTGCAGTAGTTATTTTAGACCCACGGTCTCAAATTCGGTATAGTTTTTTTTGTATCCGACCATCCAGCACATGAGAAATTGATACAAGCACAAAAAGTTAGTACTATCGAATAACTGATTCTAGAATATCGGATTTGCTTGCAAAATAATTTATTTATTACAATTCTAGACAATGATAGTCTCAAATTACAAAGAATAATAATCACAGGAAAAAGTACACTAAATGAAAGTATTCAATATTAAATTGTTAAGATTTTGTATGCTTTTTTAATGTTTCAAATTTTAAGCCTAATCAATGTGATAATAGCGCCCAATAAAATTGCATAAATAAATGATTGCGAGAAATCTGAAAAAAATTATTTAAAATTTTGTCAAGCTTATATTTATAAGATAATTGAGAATGATTTATGAAAAAGAGAAAATAAATCGCATGTACGTTCGGGAGTTAATTTTTTATGTAAAATAATGTACATTTTGCTATATATTCAACTATAGCAATGCATTTCGAAATAAATTCTCGGCCGAATTAAGATGAATTTAAAAAAATTTCTCAGGAAGAGAATGTTTTTCTGACAAATAATATCGGCATTATGTAATTTAGGATACGTCGATATGAATTTAACTTCAATGAAGAAAAAAGCAGCAATAGGTTTAGGCATTTAGCGGTTGGTTTTTAAATATTTTTTAGAAATTTATCAATTTTATACATTTCAAGTTACGAACTACAATGCAATTGTAAACATAGATGTACACTTAATTCTCACAAAATATATTGAGTTTAAAAAGGCCTATTCCTCCCGGAACATTGCTGAAAGCACCCAAAATCCCCTTCAGTGGCCAGGAGCCAGTGGTTAAGGAGTATACGACTCTGCTTTGACATTTTCTCGTGAAATATACGAAAACTCACAGTTATGAGAAAAACCGAAAATGCTAATTTGTTGATCTATTCTTAATCTTCGCGAAAAAAGTACATCACAAATTATTTAAAAATTTATTAAAAAGGTGACATTTTCCAAACTTCAAAATCTATCTCCTCCCAGACGGTATATCTAATTGAGCTCAAATTTTTACAGATAACGTAACGAGTGTCAAACTTTAGACCACAATATTTATTTGATCCGGTGACTGAACAATTCTAGAACGCCAATAACCGACGATTTTTTGCAATTTCAGACTTCAAAATCTCAAATTTTTATCAAGGTACTCTCAGACATATGTAAAAGATGAACACAAGATTTTTGCAGTTACAGCTAAAACTCGAAATAGATTTTTTTGATCATTTTCGAAAAAAATCCGAAAAAAAGTGCTTCGATTTTTTCGAAAGTAGGCTCAAAGAAAGCAAGTTTGAATGAGCTGCCGAAGACTTCGTCGAGAGCCAAACGAGAGCTTCTTTCAGATCATTGACCGAACCCTGCTAGGTGAAAAGTCGTTTTGTTCCTTATGTTAAATCATTAGGCCTGAGTTCACGAATCTCATTGACTGCCATATATACTGACGCAGTCTGTAATCTGTATTTACTGAGTTATTTCTGTATTATGGTTATTAATAATTATTAATACATACTTATTAAATTAATACTTATTATAATACTTATTATTAATTTAATATTAATATTTATTAATTTAATTATACTTATTTATAAATGAAAAAATTAAACACGTTGTTTAACAACTTACGGATTTCTTTATTCTTTCTGTTTACGTTGAGTCTGACTTTTGTTGGTTTTCATTCTCAAAAATAACTGTGCATGTATTATGAAATGTGGGAAAATAAGACCAGCGAGAGTTTCTCGTTTTTATTTTTGGAGGTTGATTTTTCTAATACTCAAAGTATAATACAGTGGTGAGGGCAAATTTATATTTCACTCTATTATCAATTGGCCCGACACTAGGTTGGATCAAAAGTGTTGTCAAGTTCGCTGACGTTGGCAATGCCCGCAAAAAACCGAGTAGAGTTGCCCGCATCCGTAAGAAGGTGTTGCCTATCGCTCTTAAAAGCGGAGTTTTCCATTTTCGTTCTGGATTAAAAATGTTGTTATATTTTTTGTTTTGCTCATAGCGTATAACTATAGGCTATAATTATATCAAATACAATGATTCAAACAAAACAATTTCTCACCGAAATTAAAAATATTTAAGTGATTTTTATGGTCATTATGAGACATAGGATTTCTTACATTTTTGATGTTTTTCTAAGAAATTGTTTGACAGTGCAGAATTGGACATTTAACTTTCGGATGTCTAAGACTCTAGAGTGTTGCCTATAACTTCATAGCTTTGCCGTAATCAATTAAGGGGGTACTCAACGGTTTTTTAATTCAGGTCAGGGACATAATAACGCACCAAATAGCCTCAGAAAGCCACGAAATGCATTTCTGCTCTACATAAAAAAATTTCGAGATTTTTCTAAATATCGAGTTTTTTCAGATTTTTTCTAAGTATTTTTTTTGAAAAAATACATAACCTCAATTTTAATGAAAAATTCTAAATTAAGTAAAAGTGAGTAGCACCTTTTACTTCAGTTTTGCAGTAGCTTCAATTTGAGGGTCTTTCGGTACAATCGGATGAAAATAAATTTCAGAAACTCCAAAAATTGACTTCCGGTTGAACCAAAATGCATTTTCTATAAATTAGGAGCGATGTTAAAAAAAAGTTCTCACTGGAAATTGAGAAGACATGTTTGCACGTATTAAATCAAATTTAAAAAAAATGCTATCGAATCGTTTTCGAGAAAATTTCGTTCAGTTTGGAATTTTACATTTTGATTCTAGAATATAAGGGATCAAAATTAACCTGACGTAAGCAGATTTTTTGTTCAGTAACTATGCGCTTTAATTGATGGTACTTACAGCTCAAATACGATGATTTTTCTAGAAATCATGAAAATTGACTTCCGGCTGAATTAATCTGCAATTTTCTATAAATAGGAGCGATGTTTAAAAAAGTTTTTCACTAGAAATTGAGAAGACATGTTTCCCTAATAATACCAAATTTAAAAATTATATCGAATCGTTTTTGAGAAAACTGAGCTACAAATTCTAAAATTCATGAATTGCAGTTTTTCATATTCTAAACAAGTCCGATCGAAATTTTTGCAAATATTTCGATAACTGTCAACCTCGTATAATTGTTATTCTTACAAAGTGTAATCAATTCCATTAAGGGTTTCCGAGATAAAAGACATGAACTCAACATCAGTGTCTAGCCATGCTACTCAATGTGCTGTGTGCTTAAAAACTCTGTTTTACTTTTGTCGGAAGCAAAAAGATGAATCTTCCTTTTAGGCTTTTCAGATTCTTATAACTTGTCCGTTTGTTCTGAGCCCGCGATCGCTAAAATGTCAAAAACCGTTGAGTACCCCCTTAAATCAAAGTTTGGCTTATCGGCCTGACTGTTGCATATTACTTATACATCTTATAAAAAAATGTGATATTACCCTCACCAACTATAGTTTATCTATATGCTCTATCTTCTCTTATCACTATAAACCAAAAAAAAATTACTATCGTTGATAGTCTATCGACAAATACATCTAATTATATATAATTATTTTCTGTAACAATTCGTTTGACGCAAATTTTATTATTTATAACAAATAATCATTAACAATTGTCTATTTTGAAGGCGAGGTGAAAAAAATATAATTTTTCTAACTGGATTGTATCGTATTCAGAGAGGCTTTAATTAAAACTGGATCGTATTAAGAGGGTTTAATCTTAAGGGGGTGGCAGCGATGTGGCAGATTGGTACATTTTGTCAGAGTGATATAAAAGAAAAAAATGTGAAAATTTATTTTTTTTATTTTTCGTCTTCAATAAAAGTGTTTATTCTTGCAAACGTTTATATTTCCAATTTCTTAACACAACTGAGTATCTGTAAAAATATTAAAAACCACTTTACATTTGAACTACATTTCCATTCGTACATTTCCAATTAAACCCGATGGCAGAATTTTTTTTAAAAGATTTTTAAAAACTTCAGCAATTTTCGGGTCTTATGCGCTAAAAAGCAGGTGAATCATCCTGCACATTAAATAATTTCCTGAATATTAAAGTTGTTTTTCCATGAAAATGGCCAAAAATAGAGAAAAGCAGCTTTTGAGGAAAAAATTGACCTTCAATTGCGTTTTAAAATTAAAAAATGTCTTTCAAAAAAAATACGACTATAACACCCGAAATTTTTTCGAGGTTTTTGCAAAAATAAGATTTTCATAAATTGCGTGCCAAATGGCACTAGCCGGTGTCACAAACAAGTGTTGTCAATTTCATCAGTAGTTCAGAAACGATATTCGCTTGAGATGAAAGTTGAAATATGGAAAACATATAGATACCAGAAAATTTTTATCGGAAATTCAAAACCACTAGTAAAAAAATTGGACTTGATTAACGGAAATTTTATCGGAAATTCAAAAACCCACTAGTAAAAAAATTGGACTTGATTAGCGGAATTTTTATCGGAAATTCAAAAACCACTAGTAAAAAAATTGGACTTGATAAGCGGAAAATTTTCATAATATTTCTAAAAAACTTATGATAAAATTTTTATATCAAATAAAAATTTTATGATTTTTCAAAGAGCGGTCAGAAAATATCTACATCTGTAGGCATCGATGAAAAAAGTTAAATTGGCTATTTTGTTCATTTTTACTCACAGTTTAAAAGAAATGAGATGAAAAATTTTCGACGAAATATGCGGAAAATTTTTTAATGGTTAGAATTTTTTTGAAATTTTTGCGAAAGCCAAAATGAAAATTCGAACTCAAATATTTCCTAAAATAGATAAAAATTATTTTAATGAGTAATTTATCCTAGTTGAGCTAACGAAAAAAGCACAAAAAGTAAACCAACTAATTATTTTCGTAAATTTAATTGACAACAGTCTGCAGAGTCGATGCCACCCCTTCAGGGTGTGGGTGGCGCTGATTTGAGCCTCTTCCAAGGTCATTTTTCGCCAAACTAGCAAAGGTGATATTCAAAAAACATTTGTAACTAACAGAACAACCTTCGCGGTAATTTTGAACTTAACAGTAATCTGATACAATCCCACCTACGCCGACACCTACGCTTTTAAAAAGCTTCTTAAAAAGACACGCAGTTCGTACCTTCTCCTTCAATTTTCATATTTTTTATTATTTTTGTGCGAGCTCCGGAGAAGCTCAACAAATTGCAAAATTGTCCTTTACTCGAAATTTTGCTTTGGCGGCCAAAAAGCTTAAAAACGAAACAAAATTATTGATTATTTATTGATTTAAATTGAAAGTGCGCTGATTTGTTTTCTTTTTTGACGCTACCGAGTTAAAAATTGCACCAAAATCCTTAAAGTGTTTGTATTTACGGAAAAAATTATTTTGAAGCATTTTTCTGGTTTATAAATTTTGTACAAAATTTAGGTTCAAAATGAAAAGTTGACATGGCCCCAAGAGACGCGCATCAAAATTTCAAAAAAACTCTCTAATGATTGTCAAACAAGGCTTGTGCTTTCAGATGCAGGTGAGCCGAAACTGTATCTTCTAAACTGGCGGAGGAGATACCTTTTTCCTGAGCCTCGAAACTGACCATTTCAAACAATTTGGCTAAAAATGAAAAGTTGACATGGCCCCAAGAGACGCCGAAGCAAAATTTCAAAAAAACTCTCCAATGCATTGTAAAAACAAGTCCTGTGCTTTTAGATGCAGTATGAGTCATACTGTTATGACTCATACTGATGACTCATACTGTATGAGTCGAAACTATATCTCTCAAACTGGTGGAGGAGATACCTTTTGCCCGAGCTCCCAAACTTATCATTTCAAAATTTTAATTTTTAGTTTTTTTTGCGTTTTTGTTCGCCGAAAGCAAAATTTTAAAAACAAAGGCAATTTTGCATTATTTGTTGGCTTCTCCGGAGCCTCACACAAAAAAATAATAAAAAAGAATGAAAATTGAAAAGTAGGTACGAACTGCGTGTCTTTTTAGAAGCTTTTTAAAAGCGTAGGTGTCGGCGTAGGTGGAATTGTATCAGATTACTGTTAAGTTCAAAATTACTGCGAAGGTCTGGTTTGTTAGTTACAATGTTTTTGGATATCACCGTTGCTAGTCTGGCGGAAATGACCTTGGAAGAGGCTCAAATCAGCACCCCTTCCTAAAGGGGGTGTCGTCGCATTGAAGGCAAAAATGGGGTTTTAATGAGCAATTGTAGCAAAAGTACAAATTTTCGGACCAACATTACCACTCTCGATATAATTGAACAAAATCTTGCATCCTAAAGATAAATCAAAGTGACGGATGCTCGTCTAATCAGAAACCTGCTTCAAAATAACGAAATTATTTTTTCAAAATGTATCTCCTCCCTGAGTTTTTAGGTACAACAATGATTTATGACTCAAATAAACCGGACAGAACGTGAGCAAACACCAAGTTAAGTTTTTTTGAAAATTTTTGAATTTGCTCTCAGTATCACAGAAAACTGTATTTTGACCCTTTTTAGGGGTCTCCAATCAAAATGTATCTCCTCCCTGGATTTAGAAGTCACACATTCGAAACCCAGAATAATGTGCAGCTGAAGAGTCCTGCAAAACACCAAGTTGAGTTTTGTCATAATTTCTGACTTGTTTTTCTGTAAATCGTGTTTTAATTTCCAAAAATCAAGAAATTTAATTTTTTCATACGAATATTTTTGAACTCATCAAAAAGTGCTTTCCTAGCCATGTATCAAAATAAAACGAGTACCAAATGCTTGTATTTTCCATATTTTCATAAAAAAAGGCATAAAATAAATTTGGAAAATTTGTTTCTAGAGCCTTATTTTGCGACGACCACCCTTAAGGACCACCACTTTAAGGGAGTACTGGTCGCATTTTAAGGCCAAACAGGTTTGTTAGCGTCGCCTCAATGGAATACTTGAACGTTAATCTTGCTTCCACGAAACAAATCTGAGACCTCTGATTGGCCGACCAATCAGGAACGACCTTTCAAAAGTGGCATATTTTCATTTCAAAAGCCTATCCTCCTGAGTTTTGAAGATAGAGATACTTTATAGTTTTATTGACCACAAAGAACGTGGGCAGAGCCCCGAGGTCCGTTTTACTCATAAAATTTCATCCGGCGCTTAAATGAGCAAAAAACTGTTTTTTGGCCTTATTTTGAGTGCCTCGGGGAAATTACTACTCCTCCCTGGATTTTGACGGCAGGAACCTTAAACTGGTATGAATACGATCCTAAAGGATACGAGCAGAGCCCCGAGGTCCACAATTTGCATTTTTGTATCTCGTTTTTTTGGAAACAGCGATTCAAATTCTCAGAAATTTACAAATTTGAATAAATGAAAGAAACTATTTTTCTCAAATCGCGATAAAAATACTTTTTTCATGACAATCAAAAATAAAGAGACTTTTTATCAACTTATTTTTGTCCATATTTTAAGAAAAAATTATTTTAAAGATAATCTATAAAATTTCATGTCCGAGTCTCTAAATGCGACCAGTACTCCCTTACGGGGGTAGTGCAAAAAAAGGTAGGCTAAAAATTTGAAGTTTTTATTTAATTATTCATATTTTTATAAAAATCAGTCTAAAATAATTTTTGATAAGTTTCGTAACGAAACGTTCGTTTGAAATTCAATTTGAAGTATTTCAAAACGAAGATAAACACACTGTATTACACAAGGGTCAGATTTTTCTAAGTCGACTGGTCGAAAATTTTTTCCTCACTTTGTCGACCAACCGATTAAATTTCGTGAAAAACTTAATTTTTTATATTATTTATAGTATAAATTGATAATATGTCTTAAATTTATGAATGTTGCTTTAAATTTTCGAAATTCTTGACATTTTCGATTATCAAGTATTTATTTTTAGTATAAGAGAAAGTATTTTGGATGATCAACATATTCTTCTTGATTACGCTGTCTAATCTTCATCCAGAAAATATCATCAAAAAATTGTCGAAAACATGCTTTACGAGTCGGTGTTTTTATAAAAAGTAAAAAATTTGGATTCAGACCAATTTGGGAACAAAAGAAGCGAGCGGTTCTTTCGTACCCACCTAGGCCAGGTCTGGCCAAAGCCAACCAATTTTGTAGGCTTTAGCTTGGCTTGGCTTGGTTATGTCAATAATTTAGAAGCTTGGCTTTCTTTAGCTTGGCTTGAAATTGGATTGGCTTGATTTTGGCTTGGCTTGATATTTTTTTGGCTTGACTTTGTAGCTTGGCTTGATTCTCTGGCTTGGCTTGATTTTTTGCCTTGGCTTGACATATTTTTTTCACTGAACTTATTTGACAAAAATACGACTATAAAAAAGTGCGTAGTATTTAGTCAAGCCAAGCTAAAGAATCAAGCCAGCTGTGGCCAGGCCTGACTTAGGCAATATATACCAGGCCTCGGCAAGCCAGCAAATTTTTCTCTCAAGCCAAGTCAAGCCACCAAAGTCAAGCCTGGCTTGCCGAGGCCTGATATATACTAGGGACAAAAATGAAGATTGGTCAATTTGGGTACGAAAGACACGACCCCTGTTTTACACACAATTTATAACACAAAACAACTTTTCGTTTTTTTTCCTTTGTCGAATAGTTTTTGTAAAAATACAGAAGCAATTTGCCTAATGTTTTCTCCAAAAGTTTAAGAGAAAAAATTGTCAAAAACAAGAAAACATGTTTAACACAAAATTTATATCACACATCAATTTTTCCTTTGTTTTCTGTGGTATACATTATAAACTAAATATTAAATAATCTTCACAGGCACCTTTTCAATGGATTCCGTTTGTTTAAAAAAGACAAATTTATATTCCTTACATTCACGCTGCCATGAGACGGCGTTACAGTAACATGTGTAGCTCTTATGCTGTCGAAACGAACCCGTGCTAGTTTGCTTTTTAAATGAAAAATATAATTTGTCCACTAAGTAAATACTGTCCCACTTAGTAAGTTCTACTACAGTTAGTCCTACAACAGTAAGTCCTACTACAGTAAGTCCTACTACAGTAAGTCCTACTACAGTCAGTCCTACTGTAGTAATTTTGAATATATTATTTTTGGGGAATCCCTCTCAATGGGAACATATTATTTTTATGTTGTTTTCGTCTTTTAAAAGTTAGTTTGATCTCGTCATAAATAAAAGTATAAATACAAAATTAAGAAAGGTAGCTTGAAAAAAAGGTTATCAAGTAAGAAATTTTCGTTCCAATAAAGGGCGTTTAGAAACGATGAGGGTCGGACGTATATGTGAGGGCGAATAGGTAAAACCTACGTAAGCCCACGCAAAAAACATGTATCTGAAAATAAAACATTACTTTTTCCAGACGATGGGCGTATAAGTGAACGCAAAAGATAGGCGTTTTATCAAACTTTTCTTAGCTAAAGATAGGCGTTTCTCACAAGCAAAAAGATAAGAATATTTATATTATTTGAGTGTATTTATGAATAAGAAAATATCAAATACATTTGTAGTTTTCACTATTCATTTCAGGGGTTAATTTCAATTATTCAAATGAATAGTTTCTGACGTTTCCAGAACAGTCACTATCCCAAATGTGACAAAAAAATGACTTAAAAATCACCCAAAATTCTCCCTTTGACCACATTTTAACTTTATTATAAATTCTAGATCTTGTTTTAATTGATCAATCAGAGCATATTTTTTCTGACGTCAGGCGTATAGGTAAAAATCGGGTGTATAGGTGAAATCGGGCTTATATCCCTTTATCACTTTTTGCTTAGATTGCGTAGCCACTACTCCTTTTAACGTGTGATTTTAACGTTGTGGTTACGGGCGTAAAGTTGAGGGTTTTTGCAAAAAAACAGTTCACTTAACGCGACGCGCCGAACCCTGCTGTAACAGTATCGATAAATATTTATAATGGCATCACCGAAATTGGGTGAAATTAGAATGAGAGTCAATTTTAGACTTTATCTTCATATATTGGGATGAGATGGTATAGAAAATCGTATCCTGATTTGAAACACTGAGTACCGCACGAATTTTGGGGTTAAAACTCACGAAGTAAACAATTATAAATGAGAAATATGTATTATGTGAAAAAAGTATATAAAAAATTTACGAAAACAAAGTAAATAATATTTATTTACAGGAAAAATGGCAAAAAAATATTTACAGTAACGTTAAATACCTTTTCTGTCAATACAGAATCGTGGTTTGTTTTTAAAATTTTTGTTTAATTTGAATACAGAACGTAGAAAGTATAGTTTTCGACTGAATTTCCATGATCAAAAAATTGGCCATGCCAACAAATCGGCCCAAAATAGGCCAAATTTCAAACGTTCAACTTCGGCCTAAATTGTTACTCCGCCAATCGCCAGCACCATAGCTCCAATAATCACATTCAGTTCAAGGCCAAAGAAGGAAATTAATTATTGGTTCCAGTTTTTTGACCCTTTTTATATTTCATTTCAATATTTCCATCACGTGGTGGCAAAAACGAATTTAAATGTTACACAAAATTGTTTTGATGTAAATTCAGTACGAGGCGATTTAAACAGCGAAAATTCATAAATGTATAGAATTTTGTGAAAATAGCAATAAACATCAAAAATAATTAATCTCAGTCGAGGTCATCAATATTAATTTAATTTCTAGATATGTGAGTCCACATGAAAATCTGGGTAAATAAGGGATCGAAATTTACAACAAATATACATATTCAGCTAACAAAACCTTATGATATCTAAAAAGGGAATTTCTAGGCCATCGAAGCGTTCGCGGTTAACCCTTATTTTTTAAGCTTTAATTTTCGAAGCCGTTATTGGTCAACGCCGTTATTTCCGGTGCACACATTGGTTAAACGAGCAACGCCAAGGCCCCCGTTCTCTCATAAGCTATCAGCCATAATAACACCCATTTGAAGATAGTTTTTTCGATTTTATGAACGGTTCATGGACAAATAGAGCCGGAAACGCCTACATATGATATGTAACATATCTCTTTGTCGTCAGAAAAATGGCGTACATAAAAATTTTTAATAAAGTCATCTTTTTTACAAAATGCACGCTTTGAGGACAAAGAAGAAAAATCAATTCAAAATCACCTAATTATAGATGTTAACCGTCTTAGGTTCCCTAGTTCCGATTCTGTACGCATGATGAACAAGAAAGACAAATGTCCAAAAAGCGTCATATCGATCTTGCAGTGAAATTAAATGTTAAAATTGATGATCCGTTCCTACATGAAGTGTTTCAAGTCGTTATATTGAAACAAATTTGTTTATGGCCATGAGAAAGAAATAATGTTATCTCGGATTTCGTCAAGTCTTTCTACTCCTTCACAAACTTGACTCGATGCCAGATCTTCTTTCCACTCCCATACGTCGCAAAGTTCACGAATCAATGGAGCTTTCCCGGGATCGGAACCTCCATCGATCATCAACTGATGTTTTCCACGGCCAGCTGCATTTCGGTCAAGTTGACGGTTCGAAAATACAGCTTGTGGGTTATACCTTGAAATATTCGAGTTAAAAATGTGGCAGGAGGTCACTATTCTGGGATTTGCGCCATACGTTTATTAATGACGAGTTCCGACATTCACTTTTTGTGTCGGAACTCAATTTTTGCAAGTGCCCGCGATCTCTTTTTCTGCCGGAAATTGAAGCACTTTTGAGAAAATTAGGTATATTTTCTGCCAGCATGAAGAATTTTCGATGTCCATGTTAAAATAATTATTAAAATTCACAGCATATTTTAGTTGAACTTTTAGAAATTGTGACAAAAAGAAAAAAATATCGACAATTATAAATTTTCTAAATAACTTCAAAATTTCAGTAAATTTAACTTAATTTTAAGTTTTGATTGTGGTAAAATTTTATGATCATTTCAACAATTTTTAAAAAATACGCAAATCTTATTCATATAAAAAGTAAAAACCTTGCTCTCAGCATACGGCCCATTTGAATCATCCGGCTATCTTTTGGAGTAAATCTCCAAATTAAATCTGACGCATCTCTAACTGTCACGCCACCAGTGAACCAAATCGATTCTTTACCTTGCTTTGTAATCATCACTGGTGATGCAGGTTCTTTATCGACTAATTTCAGGGTGATAATTTTGTATTTACAAAGTATTAATACTTATATTCAATTGATAGGAAATTTTACGATGTTTTTTTTCTAAATTTTTTACTGATTTCTGATTGGTCGGAAACAAAAGTTGCTTTAAAGCGACTTTTGCCCCAAGAAAAAGTGTGCATGGTTCATTTGCATGATAAAACATATCTTGGACTCTCCAGAGATATCCTAATCGAACCGGCACAACTGCGAATACTCTAATGAAGTTGTTCAAAAACCTGATAACCATGATAAAAACTTATTTGTATCAAAGTTTTTGACTCAATTTTCACAGCAGAATTTTGAGCACCCTAACTATCCAAGAAAATACATTCCACTCGGGATTCTGATCATTATTTTGCACAGTCATAGATTCTCCAGAAGAAACAGTTCCACTTCCTCCAAAAACATATAATGTTTTTGAGGACCCAACCATTGAATGATCAGCACGGCCTTTATTAAGTGAATGCTCTTCAGTCCAATTACCATTCAAAAAACTGAAAACAAATTCACAGTAGGCTATTTGACTGAACAGAATTTTTTTTAAAATGAACGGCATTAATCTCTTTTAGTGAGAATTTAAAAAATTTTTAACTAAAATCAGAAAATTATTCCATTTCAAATTAATTTTGGAGTTTAATGTTTCTTCCTTTTTTCCTTGTAGAATGGTTACTTAACTTATTAGCTCAAGAAAATTCCGAAACAAATTGAGCTAATTGTTCATTTAAAACAACCTTAAATTCACTTCAAATATAGACAACCGAAAATAAAACAAACCATGCATGGTCAGTTGTGGTCTACCCTAACCGCATGATTAAAGTTGTGTAGAGTATTTCAAAATTATCTAAATTGTTAAATTTCGCATTTTTGAAGAATCACAATACAAAGAGATATTCAAACGGTCAAGCTCATTTTAAGTTTCACGACAAAAAACAGCCAGACAGAGCAACTAAGATCATCATATTTGTGGATCTACTCTTAGCTAGAAACGACAAAATTTATAAGTTATAAGAAATAACTTATGACACTTTCTATATATTGATTCCAAGATTCGTCACTTATACGACAGGACCTGGCATTCATTGGCAAATCTGATCATGAAAAGCTTTTAAAAATAAATGTGGGTGTTTTTATAAATCACGGTAAACCTCCTCTTTTCAGGGTGTGGGTGACGATAATAGAGCGTTATTGATGTTTTTTTGATTGACCTGTTTTGTTGGGAATTCCTCGCCGAGTTTTTAAATTCGTAGGATTTTTTTGAAGTTTTTTCAAATAAAATTGGTTTCAGAAAAAAAAAATTCATGTTCAAAATAATCATCCATGATTTTGGAAATTCAAGATTTGAATTAAAAGGGACCAATTTCGATCTAGAAATTTTTTATAACGTTAAGCTATCGAAAATGATAAGTTTAAGGGTCGCATTTAAAGAGGTTTTCAATGGCCTATTGTCGCAAAAATACAAATTGTTAGACCAAATATTATCTTTTTCTGATATATTTAAACAAAAATCTTGCATTCTAAAATAAAATCGAAGGTGACGGATGGCTCGTTCAATCAGAAAGGTGCTTACAAAAGTTAACAAGTGCAAAATACTGTTTTTTGGTGATTCTGAAGCCAAATCGAAGAATTTTTCCCAAAACTCAACGCAACGGTCTGCTTACGTTCTGTGCGGTTAATTTAAGGCATGAATCATTGTTGTACCTTGAAAACTCAGGGAGGAGATACATTTTGAAAAATAATTTTGTCCCTTATGTGAGAAAGTTTCTGATTGGACGAGCCATCCGTCACTTTCGATTTTATTTTAGGATGCAAGATTTTTGTTTAAATATATCAGAGAGATAATATTTGGTCTAACGATTTGTACTTTTGCGACAATTGGCCATTGAAACCCCGTTTAAATGCGAGGACCACCCCCTTAAATTCAACTTTTATATTTTTTCGATTTTTAAAAAAGCTTAAAATTCCAAGAAAAAGGATAAATTGAGTCTTTTCTGAGACTTTGAAATCCGAAATTAAAAAACGGGCTTCGTTATGGCTTTGAGTCAGGCGGTTGATTGAATGCACTTATTAAAAGTTTCCTTCATATTTCCAAGCAGGAGTATGCTTTTCAATGAGACTCCTTAATAAGTTGTTTCTACCACGAGGGGCAAAATTTTGTAAAAAACGTTATGGGATGCGTATCTATATATGGAAGTGGGATTGGAAGATACCAGAAAAATGATAAGGAATGAGTAGGCTTTTAAGCGCTTTTGAAACGCCTTCTGAAAATAATTTTCTGAGCGTAGGTTCAAGTATCAGATTCTCTAAATAGTACTGGCAACATCCTAAAGAGTTTTATTTTTTTGGTTTTGCGAGATATAATATATTATTTGTAAAATAGTAAAAACTACATTTTTTAACAAGCTTTCGAATTTATTTATTCATCTTCAGGTTATGTGTTAAAATTTAAAATTTTTTTGAAACAGAATTTTCGCGAGTTATTCGTCATCTTAAATTTAACAATCGTAGGCCTCGAAATTGCTAAGGTCAAACTTGTAAAATTTTTAAAATGTTAACTGGCAACATGGGAATAGAAAACAATCACATATACAACAACACATAATTCTTGTTCGCCATATCAAGAAGCACTTATTAATAATCATGGTATCGATCCGAACGATACCAACGTAGGATTTTTTATTTAGTCATTTCACATGTTTAAAACCTTAATAATTACTACAGAGAGCTTGCATATGAAGGTAGTGTGATAACACAACTTCACCTACTCTTAACAAACAACTGAAATTTGACAAACAAAATTATACTTGTACTTGTATAATCAAAGTGACTAGCAAAGATGCACTAGAATCGTAGGCTTTTAATTTAGCAATTTCGAGGCCTACGATTGCTAAATTGAAGATGACGAATAACTCGCGAAACTGTTTCAAAAAAGTTTTACTTTTAACACATTACCTGAACATGAATATAAATTCGAAAGCTTGTTAAAAAATGTAGTTTTTATTATTTTACAAATAATAAAGAGTTTTGATACATATTTCCAAAAAATCTTTAGCCAGGCTTCTCAGAAACTTCACTTGAAAATGTGGAAAAAAAACCTAATGATCGTCACCTACAGCCTTAATCAAATAGTTAATGACTATTTGTCATAGAAAAACCTTTTCCTCATGAACAAATCTGAGTTTTTATAAAAATATATGTACTTTTCTTTTCCAGCGTAAGGTAAAACCAAAACTCAAAAACGCGGAAGATTAAAAATATTCAATCATTTTTCTCGAATAAATTTTTTTATTTTAAATCAAAAAATCTCCTTCAAAAAATTGAAAACAACGGGAATTTTATTGAAGTTTCAACAAAGAGAAAACGTATACAGTATACGGTATACTTGAAATTAAAAGTTTCCAAGGAAGCGAAGTAAATTTTAGTATACTTTCAAGATTTTACAATAAAGGGCGAATGATTTTATAGATCATCTCAGATTGCGCTGGATGGTGCTATTTATAACTTTTACTTGCTGAAAGTTACCTGTAACATTTTTGACTTCTAAACGTTTTTTCATCGTCTGTAAAACCGCCGCATCTCCAAAGTTTCTCCCTCCAAGATAAACAAGATGAATTGATTGTATTTTCTGGGAGATCTCCAATCATAACCCATTTTTCGTTTTCTGCATTTTTGAACAAGGACATTTTATCCGCTCCCTTTAACGCACCAACAACATAAATCGATCCGTTATGTTTTAAAGTGCAATCGGTTCGAGCAAAAGGTGACCTTCGAGGTATACCTTTTACGGGACCATCCAAGTGATTGATTCGACCTCGTCGGACATCAAAAATATTGATATCAGACCCGTGTTCAATACTCAGGATATAATCTTAAAAATAAGGTTGAAATTATTGAGAGATTTTTTGACGAATTTTCTGATTTAAAAAAAAATAATAAACTAATAGAATAAGGTCAAAATTGAAAAAACTCTGTTGAGACAAGGAATTGGCAACCGATTAAATTTTCTGTACCAAAGCGACTGGGTCATTTTCCCACTATCTCCTACTCAAAAACCTACGCAATTTGCGGGGAAATCGGCTTATTGGCTTAAATATATAGCTCACCGTTTGCTTATCTTTGCATTGGGTACCCACTGTATAATACCCACTTTATAGTACCCACTGTATAGTACTCACTGCATAATAAAATAAAAGCCAACGTTGAATACAACTTTTAATATTCGGATCAAATGTTGAATTTTTAAATTAATAAAATTTCATGTTTATATAAATGAACTGACAAAAGTATAGCTCAAATTATGATCATTTATTATTTTTGCAAAAATAAAATCATTCTACATCCTGTGAGTTCAATTTTTGAAATTCACAAGTCAGTTAGCTTGAAAGTGGAATAAATGGAAACGTTGCTTCTCATAAAAGAATAGTTATATAAATGATTATATATGGATCAACGGCCCTCAGAGTATAAATCCTAACTATTTGAATGATACAAACAACACAAGATATTAGCACCCAATCAAAACCGTGGAAATAGGAAAAGGCCGATTTCATTGGTCAGATTAGGAAAGAATCAACCAATCAAATGCTCAGATTTCGCATTTTTCAACTAGTTAGGATTTATACTCTGAGGGCCGTTGATCCATATAAATGCTGATTATAACCAGGTGATATGTATAACTGGAAAAAAGAGCACTTAGTGGAGAAAAACACTTTGTCATACACTATGCCATAAATTTCAAATTTGTTTGACGAATTGTACGCACAGTGCGTTATAACGCGTTATGTCACGCAAAAAGGTGAGATAGTGGTCCGAGATTCTCGGTGAGCTCTGTTTTCAACAAAGACTCAAGAATCTTGATACTAAATCTACAAAAACTTGACTCAAGATGCTCAGTGCTAAACTTTGCCGGCGGCATCTCTTCCCTGCTTTAAAGTGATTATCAGTGTTTTCTAAAATCCTATATCAAATAAAATTTGTAGATTTATCCCACTAGTTTTGAATTATCTTATGCATTTTTTATGCATTAAAAGGCGTTCAAGCGTTAACAGTAATAAATCAAGTTTTTCCAGTTTATAAGGTCACAAAAAAAATGTAATCTAGAAAATATTTAAACCCATATTTGATCATTATATTTGATCATTTTCAAAACTTACTACATCCCGGTTTATTAATATTGTATTGAGTTTCCTTGTGATGTCCTTTACAAGTTCTTTCAGATGACTTGACAGGAACACACGTTTTGTCAGCTAAACAGTTTTCACAAGTTCGTTGTCGATGAGATTCACATTTGTTGTCCGGTGGTGTCCAACTAGCCCAGCTAGCCCATTCTATACCTATTTTTTTTAATTTAGACACTTATCTAATACTTAATCAAAAATTCTCATAAAAGCAAAATTTTCAATTTTGTTAATGCTTGAAATGTTCTAAAGTTGTTATAATAAGCAAACTCTGTTTAAGAATATAAATTCTTCTGATTCGATAGGATTTAAAAAAAACGAAGAATTTTGGTAAATTTTCAGAAATTATGTTTCGACTTATTTGCAAAATCATTTATTAACTATAATAGCATTATTGTATTTTTGGTTTCTCAATGAGCTTCTGTTTTGGTGACAACCTACAGTGTCATAATTTTATTATATCTATTTTGGCAAATTTTAAGAGATTATCATCAAAAAGAGTTTTGTGTAATAATTAGTTTCTGCACAATTTTCATGATAATGGAATAAAATAAATTTGAAGTGAATAATCAAATACTCCCATATATTTAAAACATATTCGTTCAAAACTTACATTGGACTCCTTCATTACACTGCTTGCTTCCTAACCCAGCTGCTGACCCACCAGGGCACATCGATCCATTTGTATCATGAATAACTTGATTATTTGTTCCGTTACAAAAAAATTTATCCTCATTTGTGATGGCACATTCGCCCTGATAATGACAATTTCGTTTTCGGACAACGCTTCCTCCATCACAACTTGAGTTGCATTCGCCCCATTCTGCCCAATCGCCCCAGTTTGTTGGGCAGATTTCAGATGGTTTGAAAGAATTTATACTCGTGCCATTTTTGAATAACCATTCACCTTGAAATGTGAATTTTAAACTTTTATTATAATATAATTTGTAGTATATAAAACATCATTTTGCCGGGTCTTCAATATCTTACAATTTGAAAAATTATTTGAACCTAACCAAAAGCGAACTGGTAAAAACACTATAACAACTTCAATTTTCGAATTAAAAGTCTGTTATTGATTTCTCACACAAATTTAATTCTATCGATTTGCAAAATAAATGGTAGTTTTATTAATTTACAAAATTTATATATTAACTACAATCAAAATTAAAAGTTCGTTTATAAATTTATAAATCAATTGTTTTTTCGAAGTTAATTGTATTTTAATCATTATTAAAATTCATGGTAGTTTCATTTATTTTCAAAATTAATACAGTAGGTAAACACATGGTTGTTAAAAGGATGGCTTTTGCGAGGGTTTTTCCATCTATTTTTAACGTAGGTTTAAGCAAAAATGGGGATGAGTATAGAAATCCGGTCGGGGTTGATCCCTTTCACAACACTGGTTAAGGGGGTAGCAGCGATGTGGCAGATTGGTACATTTTTTTCGGAGTGAATTTTTGAAAGAAAAAAAAATGTGAAAATTTTTATTTTATTTTTCATCTTCAATAAAAGTGTTCCATTCTTTGCAACGTTTATAATTTTAATTTCTCACATACTTAGTATTTGTAAAAATATCAAAAACCACTTTCATTACAACTCCATTCCAACTTGACCCGATGTGGGAATTTGTTTTAAAGGCGATATTTATAAAACTTCAGACGTTTCGGGTGTAATACATCTAATTAGTGGGAGAATCATTATCGACAGAAAAAATGTTCTTAAATATGAAAGTTTTTTTTTCGATGAAAATAGAGAAAAAGCTTTTTAGTAAAAAATAATTGACCTTCAATTGAGTTTAAATATTGAAAAAATGTCCTGATTTTAAAAGTGAAGTAGTCTATTACACGCGCAATTTTATATTAGATGTTTTTGAAAAAAATATTTTCATAATTGCGTGCCAAATGGCACAACCGGTTGTCACAAGCATGTTGTAAATTTCATCAGTAGTTCAGAAACGATATTCGATTGACCTTCCATCTGTTGAAATACGGAAATCAAATAGATACCAGAAATAACACAACTGATTCGGCTGATTTTTCAAGAAGAATTCAAAAAAGCATATAAAAATTTTGGACTTGATTTGCTGTTATGATTTTTTAAACAGCATTCAGAAAATATTGTAACATGCTGAAAAAAAAGTTAAAGTGGCTATTTTTTCCGTTTTATTAACAGATTTAGAAAAAAAAAAAAAAAAAAATTGGCGAAAAAATGCGTGAAATTTAATAATATTTTGATTTTTTTTGAAATTTTACGAATTCAAAATAAAAGTTCGAACTCAAATCTTTCCTAAAATAGATAAAAAATGATTTTCATGAGCTGATACAATTTATTCTGGTTCAGCTAACGATAACAAGCACAAACAAATAAACCAACTAATTATTTTCGTAATCTAAATTGACGCCAGTCTGCCACATCGCTGCTACCCCCTTAAACAGTAGTTCTTTTATTTATCTTCGAAATTATTAGCATTTTTATTTTTTTCAAAAGCTAAATTTTTTGAATTTATCTTACTTTAACTCTCCGAAGCATATAAAAAAAGTTCCACCGAGGCACGATAGCCTTTCAGGAGGCTATTATTTGAGCGTTGTTCACAGAAAACTATTATGAGATCAACCTTCAATTTTTCCTCCTTAAAAAATTAATTTATATTCTAGTAATTTAACGTTTTATTCTAGGAAAAACCGTTTGAAAAGCAAATTTAATTAAACCACGTGATACTACCTCATGGTAGGCTCCAGGAAATGTATGTTTATCTTAATCACTGCGCAGTTCTCTGTTCTACTCAATACTTTTGTCTGAGTATATCTGTTGGAAATCAAGAAATATTTATAAATAAGTTCAAAATATTCATGAAAAAATAACGTTTTTTGGAAAAAAATGTTAGTTTTCTCGATCTAATGAAATTATTGGATTATTATTACAATATGAAGGCAAATATGGTATAAAAGTACCACTTTGGCATGATTTTCACAAATTATATATTTTTTCAAAACATTTCATTTTATCCATACTAATATCGAAATAAGATATTTTGAAATTTCACTCCCAAATTATATTCAAAACACTTTCCTAAACACTGTCTTATTTGAAATTCAAAATTTTGATCAAAAAGTATTTTTAGATTCACATTGTTGAATTTCAAAATGAATTAAAAGGAAAAGTTTCTGCGATTATTTTTTCCATCATTTTTGGCTGATTTCAAATGGATTTAGCTTTAAAAGTCCATCGGAGGGTTAAATATTTGACAAAGATTTACACAATAAGATTTACACTATAAGATTTTACACTATAAGATTTTACACTATAAGATTTACACTATAAGATTTACACAAAGATTTGACAAATATGACAAAGATTTTCATAAATTTCCAAAATTGTTAGCTTGAGTAGTTGCTATCGCAAATTTTACGTAAATCGCAAATTTTACGTAAAAAAGTAAATTTTACTTGGAATTATTTTTCAAAAATCAGAGAAAAATCGACATCTGGTTGAAAAGGGGGACAAACGGCCAATAAAACCAATGCTTAGTTTTGTTATAAACTTAATCCTCGATCATTCTTGGATTCAAAAATTTGGATATTCATGAACAACTTTCAAAAAATCTCACCTTATTAAGGTTTTTCTCTATAAAAAATTTGGCTGCCTGACAATAACCGATGGCAATTTTGACAAAAACCGCGGGAATCTTTTTCTGATTTTTATTCTTGTAATGCTTTCATTTTTTGTAAATATTTCTAACTCATTAAAGTGCATTAATGACAAGGAGATACATTAGCGTGCCTCTGGTGACATATTCTGACTTCAAAATTCGAATCCTGCCAAATTATGTTTCCTTCCTAAAATGTAACTGGTCAATTCGATATAATTATTTGGATCCCTCAAGCGACGTCTAAGCCACATAATTAAAATGCCAAAATTATTTTGCAATTTTAATCACAAAATTAACAAATTAGACGAATGTCTTATACAGTAGTTACTCTGTTATAGTTACCCCTGAACTATTGAAAAAAAGGGGGTAACTTAAACAGATAATTCTGTTAATATTTTTTTAATTTGAGAATTCTCTTTTTTTTAAACTTATATCTGTTTTTTTTGTATTTAAAAAAACAGACATAACTTTAATTTCATTATTAAGGGAGTACTAGTCGCATTTGAATTCATGACTCGGACATGAAATTTTCTAGATTATGTTTAAAATGTTTATATGTACAAAAATAAGTTGATAAGAAGTCTTTTTGTTTTCATTTGTCATGTAAAAGATATTTTTATTGCGATTTGAACATATTTTTTTATCATTTTTATTCAAAACTTGAGAATTTGAATCGCTGTTTTGAAAAAACGAGTCACAAAAATGAGAATTGTGGACCTCGGGGCTCTGGGCATGCTCTTCAGTGTGTCATTTGTTTGACTTTCAAGTTTCTGTCGAGAAAATTTAGAGGATTTTTTGTGAGACCCTTAAATAACGGCAAAAAACGATTTTTTGCCGATGTTAGCGCTGGAAAATTTTTGTAGATAAACCGGACCTCGGGGCTCTGTGCATGTCCTTTGTGGTCAACATCAACTAAAAATTTTTAATCTATCTTTAAAACTTAGGTAGTTGATGGATTTTTAACAAAAAATTTCATCACTTTTAAAAGGTCGTTTCTGATTGGTCGGCCAATCAGAGCTCGACAATATGTTTTTTCGGAGCAAGATTGATATACTTTTCTAAAAAATGTTAGACCAGGCGATGTTATGATTTTTGTCAGGTAGACTTGTCTATCGGTCAAGACTATCGAAAAAGTCTGAAAACATGTTTTTTCTTAGAGATTCTGGAATTTTTTTTCTGCCATACAGTCGAAATTGAAAAAAAATTTATTTGAAAGTCTAGAGTTTTTGAGATTTTCTATAAGGGGTGACTATTAAAGACATACGACATGAACTTCTCTGAAAAGGGTGACTATAACAGATAAAAGACAACTGTAATAGGGGTAACTATAACAGAGTAACACCTGTATTTGAAAAACATTTCCTAAAATTTTCAAGTAATTTTGAATCAGAAAATGTAACCATTTCTTAAAATAAACTTTCAATTATGCTTCTGAGTCAGAAGGTTTGACTGAAACGGCCGCAGAGATTGAAAAAATGTAAAAAAAATTCTACTTCTTCGGAAAAACAAAACTCAAATTTTGTAGGTTTATTTAAATGAGCTGAAGAGCGCTACCTGTCGAAATTGAGAATTTGTATTTAACTCGTTCAATCAGTTTTATGCATTTTTTTTATTTTCGTAATGGATGGTCGTGCAATGTGAGACTATTTTTCCTGAGCAATAATTGAAGGGTTCGAATTCTGCGTTAGAAATACGTCTGACATATCAGATTAAAAACATGTGTTCTTTTTAAAATTTCGTTTTTTTGTTTTTCCAACCCTACAACTTCATTTAATTTAATGCATTACTAATTAAAGATTCATCGTCTTGTATAGGGTAGTTTTGCGAGGTAGATGCTATCAGATGCTTTCTTTGGCGTCGATACTAAATGTATACAATGTGAAATGTATACAGTACTATTCAGTATACATTTAGGTAGGATCTCGACTGTGAACGTCCATCTTGACTCTCTATAAGTACCACACCTGGGAGAGAGGGGCAGATGTGTAGTAGCACTGCGAATCAATACGAGGCTATTACCTTTAATATATCATTCAATATAATGTATACATAATATATAATCATATATAATTATATTTAGAAAATATTAGAGATTTTTTAGAAATACCTTATTTCCAAGAGTTTCTCTCACTGAAATATTCAATAAAATTTTCTCTATGTGTGAAATGGTGGGGCGAATATTTTTCTCTCAGGAAGCGATAGTCTGTGATGTTCTAGAAAAAAGTTCGAGACACTTTTTACGTAATCGCTATTATTGGAAAATTCAGTTGATTACTGAATTTTTTTTTGCTGATATTTTTGTCAAATGTATACAATTAGTGTGTTAAATGTATACTTCTTGAAATATTTCAATAACAGTGTAAAATGTATACAAAATGTGTCAAATGTATACAAAATGAGTGAAATGTATACATTTTGTATTGTCAATGAATACTTTTGTGAAATGTATATAATGTTTGTATACAAAATTTCGAAATTCTATTTTTCCGAAAAACAGACTTAAAATATAATATGGCCTCGAAGTTTTTATTTCTGGATAATGGAACAGAAGTTTAATTTCAAATAACTTAATGCAAGTAAGAATTCTACGTTGGACTATCTACGAAAATAAGATGTTTCAAAAGGACAAGAAATACTTAAGTTGGCCAATAATAAACATAGAAAAAAACTCTTAAACTTTCTGGCACCAAAAACAAACGTTTTTTTTCAGATTTTGCCGACCCTCAGAGCCTCTGAGTCAGAGGTCCTAAATATTTGAAATGCGGAATCTTAGCATTTGATTACACCAACTAACCATTTATGGAAATTCTCTGTAATGGAAACCTATTACCATGTAATGGAAACCTATAAACCCTCTCATGGATACCCATTACCATTTATGACCACATAATGACCCATTACCATTTTTGAAAAACAACGCATGTTTGAGTAAAATAAACTGTTTTTGGTGTTTAATTTGCGCAAAACTTTTCTAAAAAGTTTGTTGATTTTAGCTGCCCTATAATTGATCCCTGAACATGTAATTTAGAAAAAAAATAAAAATTTTCGAAATTTTTTTTCAATTTTTCGGCTGAAAACAACTTTTCAAGTTTTGCCAAAAATTACTCTGTAATGGAAAGCCATAACAATTTCATGAAAACCCATAACCATTTATGGAAACCATTTGTTTCGCGAAAGTTGGTTTCCATAAATGGTTAGTTGGTGTAATCGATATTTTCATTTAATTTATATCAAAATTTTCATGTCCAAAAGGCAATTTCAAAATTAATTACATTCGCATTTTTCAACATATTTTAACAAAAATTTCTGGGATTGTGCGAGATTATGATCGGGATTATGATTATTTGTTTTTGACTTTAAAAATGACATGAATTTTGTTTTTTATCATTTTTTGGGAAAGTTGGGTCAAAAATTAAAAATATTAGCTGGCAAAATTCTTGAAGATCAACTGTTGCACAACTTTTGAAAATGCATCACAATTGTATGCAGCACAAAAACCCCTTGAATTTAAAAAAGGTTCTTCATTCAAAAAATTTTGAATTTTAGGTCTTCCACGGCCAACAAATACAGTGTGAGAAATTAAATTTTCAAAATGCGCAAATTTTAGAGAAATTTTAGCAAATTTCAAAAAAAGAGTATAAAATACGAACAAAAACTTATAAAATGAAATATCCAGAAGAATATAATTAAAAAATTAATTCTCATTTATTCTTACCAATTCCACATTTAACTTTCCAGACTCTTTCTCGTTCCACACCATTTTCATCAACTACTCTATTTGGGCATTTTAGCCTGGCAACTTCTCCAAATCTTATGTCATCAACATCTCTATCAAAATAATAAGGCATATTGCTCATTGGCGGACAGTCCGGCACTTTCCGACCTATATTTGCACATGATGGCATCGTCATTCTTTGCCAGTCTAGCCGACCATTATCTTTTCGATATGCATTAAATTTCCCTGGAAGGTGGCCATTTGATCGTGTTCGGTTATTAAGGCTCAATTTTGCTTTTTGGGATTTTAGTTTGACATGAGAAAGAGACTCAAGACGAGGATTGTTAAACCTCAAAAAGTTAAATCGAAACTCTCGATTCTGTTTGGCTCACATTTTGACTAATAAATTTTTTTTCTTATAACGTTAGGCAGAGCCAATGAGCAATTTACTCAAAATTTCGTATTATGAAGAAGTTTAATGATATTGGAATAAGGTATGTCAATTTTTTTTGAGGTTTCCACCGATCAGAATAGGGCTAAAAATACGTTCTTAATTTAAATAGAAAAATTATCAGGTATTATGACGTAAGTTGTTAATACCTAAAAAAATAGCCTGGAAAACTCTTGACAGCGTGAGAATAGTTCCCGAGTCAGTTTTTCCATGGTTAGATGAACAATCGGCTTTTATTAAAAAATTGAACCTTTTTTTATCTAGTTTACTTCTTTTAATTCAATTCGCTAATTGGGAAGTTTAGTGGTTAAACTTGACTTCGCCACACGCTGATGCGCGCAATAGAACATAGCACGCGTGAACCAATGAAGAAGAGTTTAATCATTAGAGAATACATTTTCACTAGACATAACAAGTTGACTGTACCTGTTACAACGTTTTATTTATTACAATTACTTACTGTATTTATAATTTCATTATTTATAAAAGGGCTTTTTGTTAAGAAATCTTCAGCATAATGTTTTTTCAAGATCGGAGTTCTTATTCATTGTGCCGATATGTTACAAAGTATTGAAAATAAAACTCCCGAATCTAAGAGCATTATTTTAATAGTCGCTATCTAATATCCCGTTCCTAAACTGTATTCATAGGCTGTTTCTAGCCCACAAGCAGTCCCATTTTGAGTACTTCTGCATTTACATTGAACCGCTCTCCAGCGCCACCTTTGATCTTGTGACGCGATCATTTTACATTTATCTCCAACATTCCACAAAAATTTACTCGGATTAGTACAGTCTTTGAAGAAAAATTTATTCTCATTGCAATTTTCGTTCAAAACCTTGCATTCTTTTGCGCTTTCAGTTTTAAAGCGAATTGAATCTTTTTTCTTTTTCTTTGGTTTTTTCGGTTTCTTCGAAGGTCGAGGTTCTCGAGAAGGTCTAGGTTCTTTAGTTGGTCGAGGTTCTCTAGATGGTCTGGGTTTTTTGGGCGATTTAGGTGCTCTAGAGAGTTTAGGTTCTCGAGATGGTCTAGGCTCTCTCGACGGTCTAGGTTTTTTGGATGGTCTTGGCTTAGACGGATCCCTTTTTGGATTTTTGGGACTTTTTGGCAGCATAGAGGTTGGACTCAAGTCTTTTAATGGGGGAGATTCTATAGAAGGTTTAGGCGTTTTTGGTGGCTTTGGTATGTTTGCTGGCGCTGTTGATGGTCTTTTATTTGGTCTTACGGGACGAACTGGTTTTGGAGCTCTAAAATATTTAAATTAATCGAATTACTGGTGATAGCGATTATATGAATTAAATGCTCTCAACCAACATATCGTTACTATTTGAAAAATACAAACAACGCGAGATCAGCGCACGGTGCTGCACCAATCAAAACTCTGAATTTCCAAATAAGCAAAAGAAATCACCTGGAATTTGTCGGTCAAGGGCAATTGATCCATTGCACAAAGAGGGTTAATTACAAAATGTGTTTTAAAATCAATTGAAAAAATAGTCACGTTTCCGGGGTTTTAGATACAACCCGAATTTAAATGATAATATTGTAATTGTTCGTTAAACATATATTAAATATATTTTTGCAGCCGAGTTAGTATTTTCAATTGGGATACATTTTCGAATAATTTGAAATCCCGAATCGGGATTCCCGATTTCACTTATTTTTTTCCTGATCTGAATTCAAAACACTCATTCGGGTTATTATTAAATGACAAAATAAGCATTTTAAAAGTCTCCTGCTTTTTCTTTGATCAACTTAGATTTTTTTGATTAGGTGTTTTTAAAACACACTTGTATTTGCTACCTATGAAACATGACTTAAGGTGCGCACTGGGTCTTACTTAACCAAATAAAATGATCCGAATGATGAAAAAATAATTTTGTCCCCTAGTGGTCAGAAAATCGCTCTTAAAAACTCTATTTTCTGGCTTTTAACCCCTGTGAGCATATAAAAAAAAGTTCCGCCAAGGCACCAGAGCCACAATTGTTGCTCTACTTTAAATGTTGTTCACAGAAAGCTTAGGGCAGTTGGAATTTGAAATTTTTCTGCATAAGGAAGTTGAGAGGTAATATTTTCGCATCCGAATTTTATATTCTGAATTTTTAATTTTTAGTTCTAGAAAATATAGTGAGAAAAGCAAGGTAAACCATATCACGTGATACACAGTCACAGTTGTCTTCACAAGTGACTTTTTGTCGGAAACGATGCACAAGTATCTGGCCTACGTCATCGTTTTGTCCGCTTTGATTTATTTTTCATACATCAAAAGTAATTTATTAATAAGTCGAAAATTTTGATGGGAAAATCATGATTTTCGATTAAAAATGTTTATTTTTCCCTATTAAAGCAGATTATTAAACTTTTTTCTATTATTTCCAAGTTAATATGCTAATGAAGTACAACTGTTGACAGCTTTTGATTGCTTAAATTCACTTTAATAATAATTTAATTATTCATGGGATACTTGAAGTTGAAAATTTCGAAATTTCACTTCCGAAAAAAATATCTGCCCCTAGATACCAATAAATTTATTATTTCAACTATTATGTATGCACAAAACGCTTTCCTAAAAACTGGCTAATCTCACACTTGTATTTTATGTCTAGTTCTGAAATAATTTTTCAGGCAGTGTAACATAGGCGAAAAATCTTTATAAATCAACACACGGTAATTCTGAGAAAAAACATTTGAAAAAAATTTCAATTATTTTTTCGGAACCGAATCAAAATTTTTTATAATGTGTTTGAATGAAAAGATTTTACGATCCCGTTTTTTGCCGTTTTTAAATGATTTTAGGTATCGGTCATGCTAGAGCCATTGTGGCTCTGTGCTCACAAGGGTCTAGATCAATAAAAAAGGCCAGATAATCTTTTTCAATAAAAAGACACAACACCGAAATTGGGTTCAGACAAAATATAATTTTTGAATAAGTTATGCCAGAAAAAATTTTTGGTTTTTGATGAAATAAATAACCACTCGAAAATCGGCAAAAATGCGTAGGTCGAAAATGTGATTTCCTTTATAAAAAAAATAATGCAGGATGCCAGCGAGTACGCTGCAGGCGAACCACTTTTGATTTGCCTTTCTTTTGCTAGAATTTTACGGGGCCACAATTATACTTAAATAGAAGTTTCTTGGCGACGACGCGCTCTCCTGCTGAACAACGCCAATCTGATATCCCGAATTTTTGAGCGCGCCGCAATTACGCCAACACCCAGGTGGGGTGCCGAGTTGTAAAAGATAATACATAAAATGTTTTCTCTTCGAAAACTAAATTTATTTATTCTTGTAGAATAATTCATTCTTGTTCCAAGTGCTGTTTTCATACTCGCAAAAACAAAAATTTGACATCCAATAATGCATTCCGCGTTCTGATGAGAAAATTTTTTTGCAACTCCCAAAATTCTTTAACCCCGTGGTGTGAGCGACACACCCTATATATAGGTGACTGCATATTTAAATCATCTGAAATATGCAAAAACATCGGTAGAGATTGTCTCTTTCGATACTTATAAAGAATTTTGCCAAAGGATTTAAAAACAGTGATCTTATTTTTTTTTTTAGAACATTTTGTTCAAATATATTAACGGTAGGGTTGATTTTTTGAGATTTTTTTCCAATCTTTTCTCTAAAAAAATTAAATGCGATCCTATTGCGGTCAATTAAAATTTTGAAAATAGCAGTTTTTAGGAAAGTTGTTTTGTCCATGGTTTGACACTCAAAACAAGATTAATTGGTTATACGAGGAACAGATTATTTTTTTTCAAAAGTGATATTTCAAATTTTTTCAATATTAAGTACGTTTTCGCGAAAATATTTTAATTATTAAAAAATTAATTCGAGCAATGAAATATTGTCACAGAGTCACTTGATTAGTATTCGACCAGATAATATCAGAAGTTAACTAATCTGCTTTTTAGGGCGGGAAATACGTTTTTTATGGAAAATGTGATTTTTTCAGTGACAAAATTTTAAACCTATTTAAAAATAATTTTGATTGATATATATAAATCAATCATGAAAAAAAACGATACATAGGCAGATCCTTGTGCTCGATCGAATATCCAAAATAATGTTGTTTGCACACCACTTGGTAGCTGTATCACGTCGATATGTCTGTACCTTGCTTTATCATATATTTTCTAGAAACTAAAAATAAATTCTAAGGATATGCAAAGTCGGATGCAAAAAATGATCATCCGTTTGCAACTTCCTTATGCAGTAAAATGAATCCATACATGCTTTCTGTAATACGAACGTTGTAAAAAGGTCAATAATATGGGTCCTCTGGTGCCTTGGACGGACTTACTTTTTTTCTGTGGCTCACACGGGTTAAATTAAAGAATAAGGGAAATTTGGGGGTCTGTTGCGGAATAGTATAGTCCACCGGGCCATGATACTTTCCCAGGATATTTTTGGTCTATGTGTTTTCAACAGTAAATCCAGGGGCGTTTACTCGGAGTTGTAAGGCGCTAAGATTTTGAAATATAAGAGCAATTCAAGTACTTTCTATTCAAACATGAAGAATTTATCGCACATTTGAAAGCCATAATTAATCTGCCGTACTCTTCCGGTTTCGATTAAAAATAAAACAAGTACTCAATTTTTGACAGGTCAATGAAATTTTTTTGCTTGCCTGATTAAGGCTTGATTTAGTTGTTCTCAATCAGGGAAATTTTACATGCCGGCATACAAATGTGATGGCCAATTTCAGGAGTTGCAATCCAGTTGATGCCTTGAGGCTGTGTGTGTGTTGGTGAGTGGCAAATTTTCGGGTCAAACTCTCCATGAATTGATAAAAGCAGAAATTCTCTATTGTTTAATTAAGTAAATTTCCTGATTTTTTAGCAATTAAAATCGAGGCAAATATCAGGAAGTATCAGTTCAATAGGTCGTTTTTTTTGCACAATTACCAGAAAATTTTTTTCAAATATTTTTGAAAAAATTCTGAATTTTATGTGAAGCATTTTACAGTTAAAGCTGCAATTTAAGCATATTTTAAAAAGTGTTCTCTGGTCATGAAAATGACGATACAATGTAAAGTTTTCCCGCCAGGCTTTCCTCATAAGTTAAAATTACATGGCATTCAATATAGCTTCACTCCTGCACTATTATAAAAAGTCTTGGCAATTTAAATTACTTTGCAGTTACTATTAACACCCACGGTCCCCAAGTTTTAAGTGAAATCGTGATGCAGCTCTATGAGAAGATAGAATTTGAAATTTGGTTAACTAGCTCTAGAA
>SCLH01000410.1:624901-648660 GCA_004367855.1 Oikopleura vanhoeffeni | reverse complement strand
AATTGTGGCTCTCTGTGCTCACAAGGGTTAAGGGGTCTTCCACGTGATTTGAGTACTTTTGAAAAAAAACATAGTACAGTAATTTGAGAAAAGTACTCAAATTACGTCAAAAAATCCAGGGTCAACTTCAACGTTTTTAAGACATTACACCAAAGTCCGAATGAAATCACGTGACGAAATAATCCAAAAGGTTTATAGGTTATCCAATAAGGTTTGGAATATGTCATAAATTAATCCTTATTTTTCGAAAAATAAAATCACGTGACGTTTTTGGAAAATATTATTATGTTCAAAACTCTTGAATTAGGTGTTGATTGGACTTTGGTGTAATGGAAAAAAAGTCTTAAAAACTTCTAGGAACCACTTCACTTTTTCAAAAATTGAATTAAGCAATTTTTGAAAAAAAACAGTACTACTTTACCAACCTCATTCCTTAAATATCCGTCACGTGATCATTTTGGGGCTATCGTGTAATGAAAAAAGTCTTAGAATTTTTTTCTGATTCCGCTCAAAGGCTTTTTTGATGTTTAAAATTTTTTTTGCAAAAAATAAGTACTGTAATACAGTAAAAATTTTCGAAAAAAACGCACAAACGTCAATTATCCAAATAGTTGATCGATTACTCTGTAAATTTTCATTCATACATGATAAGGGTCCTAAATTGCGATTAAAGGGCATTGCGCCACGGATGGCGCAAAAGACACACGGGAGGTTAATATCCAATTGTACATTATGTACAATAAACAATGTACAATAATTGGACTACAATTAAATAAAATATAATATTTTTTATTTCTCGCCACAACAACAGTTGTCAAAAAAATGTAAAGTAACTTCCGTATGTTATTTTCGTATGTTCAACTGCAATCTGTCGAGTTTATGGCACCCCCTTAAAGTTTCTTATCGCAACTTATAGCATTAAATTTGCTATTTTCAGTCTATTCAATATGAATTCTAGATGCACTCAACCAATTTATGTATTCCAGAAGGTCTTTCAGGCAGCGACTTTTTATTACGAGTACAAACATAATTTATTCTAGTCTTCGAGTAAATTATTACGTAAAAAACGGTCAACTTGTTTTTCAAATCCGGTAAAATAGTACAGGATACAAACGTTTGATAACGGTCTTTTTAGTAGATATTTTTTTTTCGCTTTCATGCGACTTTGATTAATTTTCAAAATTCATCTAAGAATTTTGAGGGAGCTCTGACATAACTGATATATTACCCGCCCTCAGAGTACAAATACTAAATATTTGAATGATACAAACAACGCAAGATATTAGCATCCAATCAAAACCCTTGATTGCGGAATAGGCCGATTTCATTGGTCAGATTAAGAAAGGATCAANATCAAATGCTCAGATTTCGCATTTTTCAAATATTTAGAATTTGTACTCTGAGGGCGGGTGATCCATATGTACACGAATAAATTTTTCTTAAACTTGTTGTCGCGACCGATTCGGCCGATAAATTTTCCCAAAGTTTATTTGTAAAAAATTTTATAGTGTATAAAATAATCGTAGAAGGTTTTCGATATAAATTATGTAGGCGTTACCTTTTGTATTCTTCAGAATCATTATTTCTTCCAGAAAAGGGACTCATGTTCGACCGCGGTTAAAGTTAAAAATAATTAACCAGTTATACACTGCGGTTTAATAAACTCAAAATTTCTCAGCAAAATAGCATTAGTCTGACTATACATGTAAATTATTAAACTGTGCTTTAAATCTTTTCAAAAGTTATAAAATTATCGAAAAAAACAGGTGGCTATAGTGAGCGAGTTGCGAAATGTTTCATCTTAGTCCATTTAGCAGTACAAACTTTCACAAATGTCTAAATCCACTTTTAGCAACCTTGATCAAAAAATCCATTTTTTATGTTGATTTTTTATTAATTTTTATTTTTTGAGTATTAATTCAAAATAATTTTAAAAGTAACTTTCAACAGTATTTATTTTAAAGCACAATTAAGTATACAACAGTTAATTTTACCTATTTTTTCGTGCATCTTAATTTGTTTAATATTTTGAGATAAATTGAGATAAATTGAACAGTAAGAAGTCACAGTAAAAAATCATTATACGTGTTTGTGAGTTTTTATTTGATTTTTACTTTGTAAAAAACACTCAAATTTTAGTTTTGTTGCCAAATTGTTAGATAAAAAGATATTTCGAGGTATTTGAAAATGATTATAAGCGACAATTTTGACGATAATATTTTAGTATATTGCTAGAGAGGGAGAGAAGCAGGGAATTCAGACTCTACTAGTGTTAATCATGTTTGACATGGCATGTTACATAAATATAATTGAGGATACTAACTGTGAAAATATCCTGAACAGTCAAAAATCAATTATGAAAATATATAAAGTTCTTGTCGATAAATATTTATGTGAAATAATATATGATATCTATTGAACACACTAATTATTTGCATTGCGTTGCCAGTGGCAACTTGCCACTTTCCACTCTATGAAAACTAAACGTTTCGTGACTAAACTTCATAATAATTTGACGTACTAGTATATTAATTTTTATATTAGTCGGATTTTGAAAACAACCCATCCGATTAAGTTCTTAGATAGCTTGAACTGATAACAAATATCTTGATAATAATAAAATTAAAAAATGATCCGAATCAGATCATTTTTTGATTTCTTCTAAGATTACTAAAATTGATTAATTAACAGTTTTTATTAAAAAATTGAAAACAATGGTCTGATTCGGACCATTTTTCTAATTTTTTTTTTATAATATACTAGTTTTGCACAGTTTGAAAAGCCGTTTCAAAAGCCAAATTTTATAAAATTGTTGGCTTAAAAAGTGAAAAAAAGCCAAGAGGCTCTGTAATTCATATATTATTTAATAAACATATGATTATACATATGATATTGTATATGATTATTATTTAAAAAGTTCATAAAATGGAAAATAGGACCACCCATATGTAAAGTAACCCCTATTTTTCTTGTTTTGAAATTGTAAATAAAATTATGTAGAAAACACCCTAAAATATATAACTTAATACTCTATTTCTCATCCTTCAATTCTGTTTAAAGTTGTATTATTTTCAAAGCTGTTCTACACCTTGAGAATGCGAATAAACCAAATAATAATAATAATGATTCAAATATGAAACGCCAAAAATAAGGGGACTAGCGTTTGAAATCATTGATTCAAATCACGTCAAGTCTCGACGCCATAATTTTTAATAATTTGGTAATTGGCATTAAAATTAAAATAATTTTATTCAAAAAGGTTTTTGATATTTTTAATTAAAAAAAAGTTTTTTTACTTTTACTTTCTTTCTTAGCTAAAACAACGTATTTTTGAAGAAATATAAAATGATATGAAAAATTCGCCAAAATATTTTAAAGGTAAATGATTTTGACACCCTAGTACATTTTGTCGTTAATTAAATATATACATTTAAGTAATACATTAAGGAAATCATTTTGTTTTTTGCAAATTGGAAACTTATTTATTTCTAGACGATCAAAAGAGAACTTTGAAGTAAACATAGTGTTCACATACAGTATTGAGCATGAAAAAGTATGTTTTGTTACTTTCTGTTCGATAAAGAATACAGATACTTGAAAAAATAGACTATAGCATATGTTAAATAAATTGCTTAAACATGTTTTGCTATGTTTTATAGTTCAAATTCGATTGTATATTTTTGTTTAGAGTTCAAAATACAGTAATCTCATGCAAATATTTAAGAGGGTACTTTAAGGGGGTGCCGCAAACTCGGAAAATTGCAGTCGATAGAACTTACGAAAAAAATAAGTAAGTATTTTTTTATGTTCATTCTCGTTATCTAAGCGAATATTTATAGCCAATTTTTCAATTTATTTTTACATAGGTGCCCACATTTTTGTTAACGCTCTTTGAAACATCATTAAATTTTGTTTGTCATTTTTTGTCGATTTTTCTGAAATATTTTGAAAATTTTCTGCAAAAATGTTTTTTGTAAATGTTAAGTATCGCATGTTAAACCAACCGGTAAATGAGGTGAACCGGGACCAATTTTTTTTTAAGTTATTTTTTTCTTCATATTTCAGAAAATTTGAAACTTTCAAATAATCTGAAAATTGAAAAACGTAATTTTTTTCTTTATTTCGATTTTCTCCTAGAAATGTGTCAAAAATTCTAAAAGGGAGGGAACGTTAATCCGCCTAAAAAATCCGCCTAATTAATAATCCACCTTATTTTCGAAAATTTAGGCGGATTAACGTTCCCTCCTTACTTTCTTTCAAAGGGACCGTTGTTTGCTACAGAAAGTCGTATTTATTTTACATATGACATAAAAAAAACTATTAACGCATGTACCAGAGGTTTTTAAGACAATTTGGAAATTTTTTTTCCCGAATTTAGTATTTCGTTTTTAACTCCCAGGATCACAATTTGAAAATTTAATTTTGACATCCATGTCATCATATGACATTTTAAATAATACCAAAAGATTTTTGAGTCCGTTGTTTCTGAAAACCGTTTTACAAACTATGGTCAAATTATTAACCTTTCTAGCGCTAGAGCAAAAAACATTTTCACAAGAGATACAGAAGGTATTTAAAAAAAGTAAACCAAAAATGCCTACTCCGTAAAAAACTTTCAAAGTTCATTCTTGTTCATTTATGCCCTTTCATCAGATTTGTCTTGTGATAATACAAGAATATTCAGTGAAAAGTTTTTTTTCCGTCAAGCCAAACATTGATGGTATAATAGACTATTCTAAAACTAGAACCCTTGAAGCACAATATTCTTGGCTTAACAAAGTTAATATTTTATCAAAGAAAAGTTGGCCTTTTGTCTAAAATACCATTTTAGTAAAAAACAACAGAAAGTTAAGGGGGTAACTAAGATACGGGTTTCTCTGAAACCACCTAAAACTTTATATACACTTTATGTATTACCCCAGATTTTAACACTATAGAACACATGCATATAAGACACGTAGCGCCTAGGGTGTTAAATAATTTTTAACGTTGCAAAAAGTCATCTTTTCGTAATAGCGATTTTTGTGTTAAATTTGACATACTATTAATTAAAACATGACACACAAAATGATTATCTCAAATTAATGTTTTTGTCACTTTAATACGCTTGAAAAAAAGCTTTAACTAAAATTATTTTTAGATCAGAACAATTAAGAACGCGGGATACCTACAGCCAATCAACGACCTGAAATTAAGAATCAGCCAATGAAATCGGCTCAAATTTGAGCGACCACGCAATCACATTCTAGATTCTCGAATCTTTCAAATAGCCACGATCTGACAGCCTGAATCGATATCATATGGACCATATATATCGATTACGGGAGCTCCTGGTCATTTTCTACTAGATTTTTAGTCAAAATTTCTATATAATTCGGCTTTTAAAAACAAATCACTTGATTTCATTATTAGATAGCTCAAACTGAGCACAAATATCTTGTTAATAATAAAATAAATAAATTGATCTGAATCTGAGCATTGTTTCCAATTTTTTGAAGAAAAACTAATAATTCAACAATTTCAGTAATCTTAGTGAAAAATATAAAAACTTTATTTCGATGAACCAATTTTTAATTTTATCATTCACAAGATATGTGCTCAGTATGAGCTATCTAAGAATACAATCGAATGAGTTGTTTTTGAAGGCCGAATTATTTAAAAATATCGACTAAAAATCAAGTAGAAAATGACCAGGAGCCCTCGTAATTAATATATCATATGCAAGAAAATAATTTTTTAGTTTTGAAAAAATCTGGGAATTTCGTTGCATAACCTACAAAATTAACTGAGCAATATTACAGGAAAATTTTTTTAAGAACAAGCAAATTTTTGTTGAAATTTGGCCTGTAGTATTTGTGGAGATCATAAAGTTTATTAGTATTAGCTAGAATTTGCTAGAAATGTGAGCTCCATGACCAAAACTACAAGTTTTCTGTCGTTGTTTTCAAGCTAAATGATTGTAAGTAATCAGTTGTAAGTAATCAGTAATTAACTAACAGTTATCAACTAACAGTAATCAACTAAGTGTAGTGGCCACAGTACTTAGTTTTCTATCCTCATTCCTTCTCGCGCCTTAAAATATAATAAGCTTTTTAATGCTTTTTTGGTTCACTCGCAGGAGCTGTTGAGATTAGGTCCGCCTAGCTCACATAAATAAAGACGTATACAAATAAGTTATTTCGGTGAATAATCTTTCTTGCTGCAAAAAAGTCATTAAATAAATGCAATTAAACACAAAAAAGGGGAAATATCGAAGATCCTGCCTAATCGTCGATTTATCTCTAGCGTCATAACTTTGAGCCAGTGGCCAATCACAATACCCGATTGTCGACTCAATTCAAGAATCCCGCGATTTAATTGGCCACTTTATCAAAGTTATGACGCTCCAGATAAATCGACGACGTGGCCATTTTTTAAGGTTACTTTTTTGAAATTTAGTTATCATCCGTGTGATCATCTAGAATTGGTCGGTATTACTATGCGTCTAAAGACGTTACGGAGTTAACCAGGCATAAAATAAAACGACCTGAGTAAACTTTTAACGAGTGTTATTTCAAAATAATCGTGAATTATTCTTTTTTTACGCTTGTGCCAAAAAAATTATGAATCACTAAATTTTATGAATCTAATTTTGTTTGCCCAAAACTAAACACTGGTAACTATAAAACGAGATAGTAAATTTTTAACCAAACTGATTAAAATCTTTTTAATTGATAAATAAATTCGGCAATAGTGGGACAAAAATAAATGTTTTCGTTCAAAAATCAAAAAACCCGTGGGCGTTTGGAATGACGTCATTATTTGAAAAAGTTTTCAATTTTATAAGGAATCATGTGCACCACCAAACTCAATCAAATAAAAATTCGAAAAAGTAGATTTGAAAAATTTAATCTTGCAATATGACTTCATTCATGACGCACTCGGAGTAATTTGTTATAAAAACCTCAAACGCTCACGCAATCTCGGCGATATTGACACTGGCCGAAATTTAGCTAAAAATCGTTTAGCTGCGTAGGTTTTTTCGGTGCAATTTGAAAATTTGGCGATATGGGGTCTATGTATTAACCTTTTATCAAAAATTGAGTTTTTGTTAGCTAGTGTTTGAGGTGTGTGAGGCTAACAGAGTGTAAGTTACAGTAATCGTACATTTTTTAGACTTTGCTCACTGCAGTTGTAGTTTGTACAGTGAAATAAAGATTATTTTTTGAAGAAAAACATATTGCGGATAGAGAAATTGAAAAGTCAAATCTTGCAATTCTAATAATATTTCGTTATCAGCTTCAGTTTATCATTTCGACGACTGAAAAACTCGGCCTAAAATATTTAAGCCAGATTTCTGTCACTTTATCACTTTTGATAACATCGATTTTGCAAAATAAAAGTGAAAATCACGTGAGATTATATGATTATATACAAATTTAGATACAAATTTGAACTCTTAACCCTTGGAGTCGTTTCGAAAAGAAATGTTCAAATATATTTCTGTGAGCGAAAAACAGGAAAGTTTAAGCAGTGAAATATTCTATAGTTTTTTTTATTTATAGAATTAGCTACTTGAGTACCAAAAATGGTTGAAAAAGTTTATGGCTGAAATATTTATCAAATTATACTTTTCGAAGGGAAATCACTCACAGATAGTATTTTTGAGGCGTACTTTAAGACTTATGAAAATAATGGCTAAACGAGCCATCGAAGTTCACAATCTGTAAATCAAAAGTGGTTTTTTTAGCTTTTATTTGAAATTAACAAATAGTATTTTTCATAAACTTTATATCATTATTCAAGCATTCTCTCGACAAGTTTGCAATAATATAGTTTTTTACCAACATGAATGTATCGGATATACTTTTAAGAATGAAAAAACCGAGTAGAAAAGACAGAAACATTCTTTAGTACTCAGGGAAGTATAGGCAATTCCACTATGTAGTTTTTTGAACTCGTAAATTATTGCGTATGCTGTTCCTCACAAAGTACTAGACAATTTTTTCTACATTTTGTACTCAGTTGTTCATTTCTCAAGAGAAATGATTGTTTACCGAAACTTATTGGAAATTTTATATTATTTCATTTTTGCGGAAAGGGACAAAGTTCTACATTTTATTACTTCAAAAAAGGTTATTTGAGAATATTTTCTGAAAAACTTGTCAATATTTAATTTTAATTGAGTTTATTAACCCGGATTTACAGTCTGGATTTTGAACTTCCACAACGAAAGTTAATAATTTACATCACACAACGAATTTCGTATTTTCGATAATAATTGTTCATGAAAGTTATGACGAAAGTTTACAAATTTATCTCTCAGACAACGACGCTTCTAGAAATAACTATGTACCAGCTAAAAATCCCAATTTTAAAGTTATATTGAAAAACTGTAAAGTACAGCTATAACGTCATATAAAGAATTGTTTTAAACGTTTCGGTTTATTCCATATTGCTCTTGATAATGAAATAGACCGAAACGTTGAGAAAACATTTTTTAATCGTTAATTTATATACTACAAGTACAATAGTTAATTTATATACTATAGTACAATAGTAATAATGGAGTTGGTTCTGTGCACGGGTTAGCCTTAAGATGGTTCTAAGATGATTAATTAAGATGGCGCTATTATGATTAATGCTATTAGATTCTTCAACCTACGCAAAAATATATCATCGCTCGGAACCATTCTCATGATTAGTAGTGTATATAATGTCTCAAAAAACCCTACTAAAATCTATAACTTTGAGTATGATCAACTGTTTTTTTACTTGCATATATGCTAAACGCAGTACATAACCCGGCTGCAGGGCGTGCCCCACTCTATTTTGGATATAAAAAAAATTTCAAAATATATTTTTTTGTTCAAATTTATTTTTGACAGGTTTCTGACCAGTAAAAACACGCAAAATCTGAATAATTCAAACAAATAAGTTTACTTGGTCAATGGTTGATAATCGGCCATACATTTCTTCGGTCTAAAATTATTACGTAACGCTGAATTCAATCGGGCGGAATAAAATCTTTTTGAGTAAATTTGTTCAAATAAAAAAAATACCGCACTTCCTGTTAACTATTTATCTTTTTTTCAAATCTCAAATTAGCTTGAAATTTAATTTTTCTCAGAATTCAATAATAAAACTGATTTATCTGTAGTCATGGCTCGAAAAACATCGAGGTCGATAAGTTAATAACTTAAAGTTATAAGATAGGGTTGAATAGGTTTGAGACCTAAAATCACTCTTGTTTAAAAAGTTGACTCCGAAAACCAGAACTCAACTAAGATAAGGTTGTATATAGGTTAAATGATTGGGTTGAATAATTATGTTTCAGAACTTCAATCACCATTAGGGTGCCCGCAGTCAAAACTGATTTTCTCGAAATAACCGTCAAAGTTCCGACATTTTGGTCATTTTTCATGATTTTTGTTTTTTTCGATGGCTAAATAAAGTGTAAACTTGATAATGAACATATTACAAGATATAACGTTTCCAAATTGAGGCGTAGCGAAAAATTTTGAAAAGTATATTGTGGTTATATATTCAGTTTGGCGGCCGATTATTTTCAGGTCGCGAATATTTAAACTATAATTTGACTTTTTGTTATGAGTTTTTAATCCAATAGCAGCCAGATACAATTGAAAACTCTTACAACGCGATGCACCGGCGTTGACCCTGTCTATTTTTTTTCTCTTGATTAAACTTTCCTTTAACAAAGTTTAAACTTATAATAAATTGACATTATGGTTGGGCTGGTGGTTTCAATACACTTTTTTTAAGTCTTCAGAGTCTATGAGTTTTATTTGGCTGTACTTTAATTGATAGTAATGCATTCAATAGTTTGATAACAAAAATTCAACAAGAATAGTTTGTTTTCTAATTTGTTAATCGATTGAACTTGTTTGATTCGTTTGTGTGAGGAAAACCAATCAGCTGTCCAGCAATAAAAACGGGAAATACAGAAGCTAAAATTCAAATTGCACATCAAACCTTTTTCTTTAAAATTTTATAATTCTGAATAAATTATGAACTTAACAAAAAATAAATTTCGGTATGGACAAAAATAAGAGGTATTTGGGCGCGTAAATTGCCAGGGATGTAGCTGGAACTGAAAAATAGTTTCGGAAACAACTTTTTATCAACAAAACCACAAAAACCATGATGGTTTTCCGTACAAATCATCCTTATACAGGTTATGACTTAAAATGGTTAGTAGAAGGAGAAATTAAACACGAATATTGGCCAAGAATAAACAATTAAATAACGATTTAGGCAAGAAAGCAGCTGAATAAAAGTACTGAACATAAACCAAAATTTAAAAACTTGTTTTCAACTATTTTTCAGATTTTTGAACGTTTCTATGTTATTTTTTTTTATTTTTTAATAAACATACATTTTTTCACGTATGATTTATTTTTATACACGAAAATTTATTTTATAATCAAATTTTGACTTTTTCCAAATCTAATTTTTTGTTTCGAATTTTCTATTTTTCATCGATCGCATATTTTGTCCCACGTTAACTAAAGAGCTAATCACAATGCGCTTTGGAAATGGGATCGAATTCGAAAAATCTTCAATTATCGCAAAATGACTATATTAAATTTTTGACAATTTAGTAAATTCAATTTTTATTTCTAATCGAACATATGTAGAAACTATATTTATGAAAAAATAATTTGTGAGAAATCAAAAGGAAAAAAGGACGCAAACTTAATATTATATTATTTGTTGGTTTTTTGAGACATAAAATTTATATATTTAATTCGGGCAATTTCATCTGAGGCTCGATTACGCATCATTTAAGGTTTGGCAAAAATCTATTTTTTGTGCTATCTTTTGTGCTGATCTCCACGCTGAAAATGCCTGTGAAGCCGAAAAGTGCATAAAAAAGACCGTTGATCGAAATAATATATATATTTTGAAAATAATCATAAAAATACATTGAAAACTTAGCCAAAATAAGTGATTCTGATTGATTTCAATTTAGATCAATTAAAATTGAGCTAAGACTTCAATATGTTTGAATATTAAAAAAATCCTTTATGAATTTTAAGTATTTTATAGTTTTTAACTTCTCAGCTCGTCTCCTCCGTGAGGCGCTGCAGTTCTCTTTTATCGACTTAACGTTTTTTTTTCGACCCTTAACAGGATGAGATCATCGTCGACCAAGTCGACGCTTAACTTTTTTGCGAAAAATTTTCTGTGCGTTTTTTTGTGAAATTAAAGTACTAAATTACAGTACTTTTCTTTGCAAAAAAATCTCAAATCTGTCTAAAACATACATGTATATGAGGCTACTCTACAGAAATTTTCAAGACTTTTGTTTCCATTACGGTATAGTCGGAAAACGATCACGTGTAAATGAGAAATAAGATATTTTGAGAAAATATGAAGATGGAACTTATTCTAACAAGCTTTCTGTGTCTTATTCACTGCTGATAACGTTGACGTCGTAACAATTTTAAAACGGTTAAAATTACGCTCAGTTCTGAAATAGAATACAAAAAAATTTTAGTACTTTTTTCTTGATTTAGGTAGCTTTTTTTTTAACTCCACCCACTCTTCTCAGTCATTTTTCTCAAAGACCATACCAGATATCAACAAACGGTTTTCTGCTACGTGTAGCCAATTAAATTTCTGACATGTAAATTTTTTGTTTTTTTCGTGGTCAACCGGTTTACCGGTAATTGATGTTCCAAAACTGGTTAACATTTTTTTCAGGATAATCAAGCAATATTTATACGGGAAGATACATTTCGAAGTTGTTTTGAAAAAACTTTTGGCATGAATTATTATGACATGTGACACCTCAGAGGGTGTCAAATTACACTTTTCAGGTATCGGCTAATAACCAAAAATGTTAAATTGATAATATACATTATCAGGGTAGTTTTTCAAGAGAAAATTTTTGCCGTTAATTACTTTGACATGTGACACTTTAGTTTTTCAAGAGAAAAAGATTGGCATGATCCATTTTGACATGGTACAACACCAAGGGTGTTCAATCACACTTTCAGTATCGACTGAGATTAAGAAGATGTCTATATGATAATATACATTTCGGGTTTTTTTTCAGATTTTTTTCAATCGGTATTTTGACATATGATATATTATTTTTGGATATCAAACGTAAATTAAACAAGCAAGGAAATAAATGTTTATAATAAATGAGCATATAAGTTTTTTGGGTGCTTAAAAGATATACCTTTTAACGTTTAGTTGGCAATGGACCTAATGTATTTCCTTTTTTAAATGGCACCCTAATAATATAATTTCACATTAACCATTTCTGTTTTTTAGCCGACACCCAAAAAATGTAATTTGAGGTGTCACATGTCAAAATAATTAATGCCAAAAATTTTCTCTTGAAAAACTAGCCCGATATTTATATTATCACTTTAACATTTTTTGTTATTAGCCGATACCTAAAAAGTGTAATTTGACACCCTCTGAGGTGTCACATGTCATAATAATTAATGCCAAATTTTTTTTTTAAAACTACCCTGAAATGTATTTTCCCATATAAATATTGCTTGATTATCCTGAAAAAAATGTTAACCGGTTTTTGAACATCAATTACCGGTAAACCGGTTGACCACGAAAAAAACAAAAGATTTCACATGTCACAAATTTACTTGGCTACACGTAGAAGTGAACCGTTTGTTGATATCTGGTATGGTCTTCGAGAAAAATGACTGAGCGAGATAATTATTTAAATTAGATCATAAACGGCTTAATTGAATAGATCCTTCAATGAAAAACTATAGATAATTGACATTTAAATCATTAGGCGCTGCAGCGCTTCACGGGCGGCTGGGCCATCTTTAACTGCGGTCGTACCCGATTTAAGATATTCTCAAAAATTGTTCGTTGCGCTTATTCTGACTGTGAACACCCTAATTACTCTGGTGTGAAAATTTTACCAAGTAAACCCGACTTAAAGTCGAAATGATTTCTTAGGCTAGTTTGTTCAGTCAACAAAACGCATCTGATTTTGCCATCTGGCACAAAATATGTGAAAAACATCGTGTCATGACATGTAATATCGATCAAAACGGGGGGATTCAGGGGCTTCTCGTGTACAGAAAAAGTGAACTCTGCTGATAATTTATTTATCTTTTAAATGTGCATAAATAAATAAAACAGATAATATTTGTAATCTTTATATAGTCAAACTTTGCATATGTTGTTGGACCAATCAGATCTTGCACACTCGGGTACATGCTAGGGTACATGCTCTGTTGGAAATATAAGTTTTTTATTTATATTTTATGGGGCTCCCAACTGTCAATCTTATTTGGAGTTAAAAATGCACTGTAATTATAAAATGAAAAAACATAAAATTATCAAAGATTATCGGATGTCATAAACTGTAAAGCTTGTCTATTTCAAAAGTTTTGTGATGCGATAAGCCAAACGTTGCAAATGAATTAAAAACTAACAAATTAAATTATATATTTTGTTTGAATTTTATCATTTTGAAGTATTTTTTAACTCGAAATATCATAATTGGTTTGATATCGGAAATGTTCAAAATACTGCAAGATTGTAATAAGGTTTTACTGCATACTGTATGCAGCATACTTTTGATTTGATCAGATGAGTTTGAAATTCGAAAGTTTAATTCCGGTCGAACAAAAAAGGCCATGCCTTGAAAAATTAAGAAAAATTTGCTCTACAGATTTGCTCTGTAAAGAAAACTATACATTGTGATACCTAATTGTTTAGCCTGGTAGATTAATTGAACCTAAATCTCACATCCCAAATTATAATCAAGGATCACTGATTGCTCGATCAATCAGGAACGAGCGTCGAAGTAGAGTCATATTTTGTAGCAAAAAGCCTATTTTTTCGTGAGTTTTGGGGGTAGAAAAATTATTTTTCGATTTTATGAACTACAAGAAACGCACGCAGGTTGTGTACTATGATAGTAGTACTACTATCGTTTTGAAAAATTCGAAATAAATTTGCTCTATAAAACGCAAAAAACGATTTCTTGAGCTGATTTTAAAAAGCTCGCTGAAAAGCCTTTTTTTTCTTGGATTTTTTAGTCACAATATTGAAACATATATCCCCTATTCACACTTTTGTTAATATCCCGGCCCTACTACTTAAAAACACACTACGTTTCCTAATCAGGGCCGGGATATTAACAAAAGTGTGGATAGGGGATATGAATGAACAGCTGATGACCCCGCGGAGGGCGTGTACTATCGAAACCTAAAAAGTAGGTTCCTGGATAAGTATGAAGGTAAAAATACTACCAGTCATCTTCAAATTGTCCATATTTTCAGAAAAAAATAGTCAAAATTAAATCTGTAAAATTTGTTGGTTCAGCCTCATTTCAGGAGGGGTACCCCCTTAAAGGGGGTGGTCGTCGCATTTTAAGGGGTTTTCGATAGCCAATTGTCGCACAAGTACAAATCGGTAGACCAATTTCTACCTCTCTTTGATACATCTTTGTATATTTAAACAAAAATCTTGCATTCTAAAAAACAATCCAAATTAACGGATGGCTTGTCCAATCAGAAACGTGCTTACAAAGTGACGGAATTATTTTTTCAAAATGTAATCTCCTCCCTGAGTTTTCAAGGTTCAACAATGATTCATGTTTTAAATTAACGGACAGAACGTGAAGCAGACCGCCAAGGTGAGTTTTTGGAAAAATTCTTTGATTTGCTACAGAATCACCAAAAACAGTATTTTGACCCTATGTTAACTAGAGCAAAATACAGTTTTTTGGTGATTCTGAAGCCAAATCAAAAATAATTCCGTCACTTTTGTAAGCACGTTCTGATTGGACAGAGCCATCCGTTAACTTTGGATTGTTTTTAGGAATTTTTGTTTAATATATCAAAGAGAGGTAAAAGTTGGTCCAACGATTTGTACTTGTGCGACAATTGGCTATCGAAAACCCCTTAAAATGCGACGACACCCCCTTAAACGAATACGTATTTTAGCAGGAAAGGTTACTTTAAGTCTTTTCAGGTATTAATTATTGCACCCTCACTTTCAAAAAACTTTTTAACGACGGAACAATTTTATAAGCCGGTTGTTATTAGCTTTTTTAATTCTACTAGAAACCTCCGTTTAAGGAAGTGGGTGTCGCAAATTTCAGCCTTTTCCGAGGCCATTTCCCCGCCAAACTAGCAAAAGTGATATTCCAAAAACATTTGTAACTGACAAAACCAGAGCGAAGGTAATTGTATTTAACATAATCCGATACAATCCCACCTACGCCGACACCTACGCTTTTAAAGAGCTTTTTTAAAAAAACGCAAGTTTGTATCTCTCCTTCAATTTTCACCATTTTTTATTATTTTTTTGTGCTAGGCTCCGGAGAAGTCTTACAAATATTGCAAAAGCGCTTTTGTTTTAAAATTTTGCTTTCAGCGGACAAAATGCGAAAAACAAAAAATAAAATTTTGAAATGGTCAGTTTGGAAGGCTCAGGCAAAATGTATCTCCTCCACCAGTTTGAAAGATACAGTTTTGACTCATACTGCATCTGAAAGCACAAGACTTGTTTGAAATTTTATTAGAAAGTTTTTTTTTAATTTTGCTTCGGCGTCTCTTAAGGGCCATGTTCAACTTTTAATTTTAGCCAAACTTGTTTGAAATGATCAGTTTGGGGAGGTCAGCCAAATGTATCTTCTCCGCCAGTTTAAAAGATACAGTTTCGGCTCATAATGAAATCTGAAGCACAAGACTTGTTTGACAATCCCATTAGAGAGTTTTTTTTTCAAATTTTGATTCGGCGTCTTTTGGGGCCATGTCAACTTTCATTTTGAGCCTTAATTTTGACAACAATTTAGAAACCAGAAAAAAATGCCTCAAAAATTATTTTTTCCTTAAATAAAACCTTTTAAGGATTTTGGTGGGCACATTAACTCGTAGTGTCAAAAGAAAAAAAATTACGCGCACTTTCAATTTAAATCATAAATAAATCATAATTTTTGTTTTCGTTTTTTGGCTTTTTTGGCCGCCAAAAGCAAAATTTCGAGTATAGGACAATAATGCATTATATGTGAGGCTTCTTTGGAGCCTGACACAAAAAAAATAATGAAAAATGGTGAAAATTGAAGAAGAAAATTCATTCTGAGTATTTTTAGGAGGCTTTTTAAAAGCGTAGGTGAAATTGTATCAGATTACTAACAAATCACCGTGAAGAGTTGTTCTTCAAGATGCAAAAGTTTTTGGGTATCCGCTCTGCAAGTTTATCAAAAAAAGCTTCGTAAACTGTCAAATCTGCGACACCCACTCCCTTAAGAAGTAAAGAGCTTATAGTAATATAGCTTACAATCAATTGATCAGAAAAGGTTCTCATTTATTTCGAATTTTTAATCAATTGGTATGAAATTACAAAGAAATCATTAAATAGTAAAAAAAAAACAATTTCTAAAATTTATTTTTTTGTATTTGGGTTGTTAAATGGTTTTATCGACGCCCACTCCTTTAAAGCATATCGAAGAAAGCAATTTCTAGACACGGCGTTGCGCGTTTGAACCTTATTTTGAAGCCCCTATTTGTCAACACCATTATTTCAGTCTCATTCGTCAAATAAGGTCAAAAGCGAACGCGCAACACCTGGGCTGAGATTCTCTTTTGGTTATACGAACGATTTGGTGATTTTTTATAATATAAATACAGGCCGGAAATCAGTATCTCACACCCCCTTAAATATGTATTTAAACTCAATTTATTCATTTATATCATACTTTATTAGGGGATAATTTGATCATTAATACCATTAGAGATTTAACGACACGTCCCGTGTTACACGAAGGTGACTCGTATAGAGTTGAAATCCAAGTTACAACCGGCTTATCAANACCTCTCTTTGATACATCTTTGTATATTTAAACAAAAATCTTGCATTCTAAAAAACAATCCAAATTAACGGATGGCTTGTCCAATCAGAAACGTGCTTACAAAAGTGACGGAATTATTTTTTTCAAAATGTATCTCCTCCCTGAGTTTTCAAGGTTCAACAATGATTCATGTTTTAAATTAACCGGACAGAACGTGAGCAGACCGCCAAGGTGAGTTTTTGGAAAAATTCTTTGATTTGGCTACAGAATCACCAAAAACAGTATTTTGACCCTATGTTAACTAGAGCAAAATACAGTTTTTTGGTGATTCTGAAGCCAAATCAAAAAATAATTCCGTCACTTTTGTAAGCACGTTTCTGATTGGACAAGCCATCCGTTACTTTGGATTGTTTTTTAGGAGATTTTTGTTTAAATATATCAAAGAGAGGTAAAAGTTGGTCCAACGATTTGTACTTGTGCGACAATTGGCTATCGAAAACCCCTTAAAATGCGACGACCACCCCCTTAAACGAATACGTATTTTAGCAGGGAAAGGTTACTTTAAGTCTTTTCAGGTATTAATTATTGCACCCTCACCTTTCAAAAAACTTTTTAACGACGGAACAATTTTATAAGCCGGTTGTTATTTAGCTTTTTAATTCTATACTAGAAACCTCCGTTTAAGGAAGTGGGTGTCGCAAATTTCAGCCTTTTCCGAGGCCATTTCCCGCCAAACTAGCAAAAGTGATATTCCAAAAACATTTGTAACTGACAAAACCAAGCGAAGGTAATTTTGTATTTAACAGTAATCCGATACAATCCCACCTACGCCGACACCTACGCTTTTAAAGAGCTTTTTAAAAAAACACGCAGTTTGTATCTTCTCCTTCAATTTTCACCATTTTTTATTATTTTTTTGTGCTAGGCTCCGGAGAAGTCTTACAAATATTGCAAAAGCGCTTTTGTTTTAAAATTTTGCTTTCAGCGGACAAAAATGCGAAAAAACAAAAAATAAAATTTTGAAATGGTCAGTTTGGAAGGCTCAGGCAAAATGTATCTCCTCCACCAGTTTGAAAGATACAGTTTTGACTCATACTGCATCTGAAAGCACAAGACTTGTTTGAAATTTTATTAGAAAGTTTTTTTTTAATTTTGCTTCGGCGTCTCTTAAGGGCCATGTCAACTTTTAATTTTTAGCCAAATTGTTTGAAATGATCAGTTTGGGAGGCTCAGCCAAAATGTATCTTCTCCGCCAGTTTAAAAGATACAGTTTCGGCTCATAATGAATCTGAAAGCACAAGACTTGTTTGACAATCCATTAGAGAGTTTTTTTTTCAAATTTTGATTCGGCGTCTTTTGGGGGCCATGTCAACTTTTCATTTTGACCTAATCTTTTTGACAAAATTTAGAAACCAGAAAAAATGCCTCAAAATATTTTTTCCTTAAATAACAACACTTTTAAGGATTTTGGTGCACATTTTTAACTCGGTAGTCGTCAAAGAAAAAATTAGCGCACTTTCAATTTAAATCATAAATAAATCAATAATTTTTGTTTTCGTTTTTTGCTTTTTTTGGCCGCCAAAAAGCAAAATTCGAGTATAGGACAATAATGCATTATATGTGAGGCTTCTTTGGAGCCTGACACAAAAATAATGAAAAATGGTGAAAATTGAAGAGAGAAATTCATTCTGAGTTTTTTTAGGAGGCTTTTTAAAAGCGTAGGTGAAATTGTATCAGATTACTTAACAAATCACCGTGAAAGTTGTTCTTCAAGATGCAAAAGTTTTGGGATATCCGCTCTGCAAGTTTATCCAAAAAAGCTTCGTAAACTGTCAAAATCTGCGACACCCACTCCTTTAAGAAGTGAAAGAGCTTTATAGTAATATAGCGTTAAATCAATTGATCAGAAAAGGTTCTCATTTATTTCGAAATTTTTAATCAATTGGTATGAAATTACAAGAAATCATTAAAATAGTAAAAAAAAAACAATTTCTAAAATTTATTTTTTTGTTATTTGGGTTGTTAAATGGGTTTATCGACGCCCACTCCTTTAAAGCATATCGAAGAAAGCAATTTCTAGACACGGCGTTGCGCGTTTGAACCTTATTTTTGAAGCCCCTATTTGTCAACACCATTATATTCAGTCCCATTCGTCAAATAAGGGTCAAAAGCGAACGCGCAACACCTGGGCTAGAGATTCTCTTCTTGGTTATACGAACGATTTGGTGATTTTTTATAATATAATACAGGCCGGAAAATCAGTATCTCACACCCCCTTAAATAATGTATTTAAACTCAATTTATTCATTTATATCATACTTTATTAGGGGATAATTTGATCATTAATACTCATTAGAGATTTAACGACACGGTCCCGTGTTACACGAAGGTGACTCGTATAGAAGTTGAAATCCAAGTTACAACCGGCTTATCAAATTGTCCAAATAATTTTTATTGATGCGTGACTAGAACAAAACTAGGGGCCTTGGCAATTCACGAAGACAACTAAGCTACTTTTTGGCATAGTAAAAACCTATTTCGAGAATCCTCGAAAATAAAATTTTAAAATGATCGGACGTTAAAATCACACGTTAAAATGAGTAGTGGCTACGCATTCTAACCAAAGTGTAATAAAGGAATATGAGACTTTGCGCATTGCGCACCCATGTGAACTTTGAACCCGTTTTTGACTAATAATGATAAATAAATAGTCATCGATAAAAAAATGGTAGGTCTTTTTAGAAAACCTGTTTTTTATTTCATAATGTCAAAATTAATTAGTCTGTACAAGAAGGGAAAATAAAAAAAATCTGAGACTATCGATTTCAAAAAGGTATTATCGTATTCAAAATCCACCAATGGCAAATGAAAATGGCAAATCCTTTCGCTTCGGAGTCAACAGTCAAAACTTCACACAAAAATTTCTTCAAAATTTCTTCAAACTTTCTTCAAAATTTTTTTTCAAACTTTTACAAAGGACTTTCCTTCAAACTTTTGCATTTTTATACTTTTTCGCTCTCCAAGATAAGATTTTTGTGAACTTTTCACTTTATTTAAGATTATTTTATATTATTTTGAACTTTTTGAAAAATGGAAAAATTTAAGTGACTATCAGAGTTCAGTACCAACTTGGTACTACCAAGACTTCTTCTTTCGCACCAAATTTATGACCCCTGGAAAGTTCATTTCTTTTATATTTGTCCAGCCTTTCTTCCCATCTTCAAATCATGTAAACTTGCGTACATCCTTAACGTTTTTCTATGAAAATTTTCATGCACTTCCTTCCAAAATAACGGTGGTTTCACTCTGAACACACTAAACAACTTATTTTGACCAAGAATCTGCCAAATGATAATCAGTGCTTAAAACCTCAGTTTTAAAAGATAAAAACTGGGGGCATACGGTACTGATTATTTGTCTTCATAATTTTGCTTGTGAAAAATCAATTTGATGAAGACAAAAATCAAAATGGAGTTCTCAAAATTGAAATTTCGTAAAACAATTTTCGGCGACCCATGGCAAAACTCGATAAATTTGAGGGGACAAAGGAGATTTTTGATGAAAAATTTATATACGTAAAAGATTGATAAAATCAGAGTGAATACGAAGAACTTTATTATGTAGATGCAGTTTGAAATAATATATAAAAACCGACATAATATTTATTAGTTTTTTGGTTATTTGACACAGTTTTAATCAGACTGAAATAAAATGCATTTAGTATAAATAACGTTTTTCTTTGATTTATTGACAAGCTAAATTGAAACTCACTTTTCGACCAGAAAAACTCAAAATATCAAAAAGCTGTAAGCAGATTTTTTGATCAGTGAAGTTTTGATCAGTTTTTATTTTTATGAAGCTGATTTTGTAAAAATTTTTATTAAAACATAAATTTTGTTTTTGCAGATTGTATACCCAAATTGGTGACGGTTTAATATTTTATATAAAAATGCCAAATTAACCTTAAATTCGTGTTACTTATGCACTTGTTTGTGAGAATCGGCGAAAATGAGAGTTCTTTATTTTCTTCTTCACATTTGATAACTTTTTATTAATTTTTTTTAATAAAATTGCCAAAAAATATGTTAATAATGAATTTTCGGTTATTTGCTTGATTTAAAACGTCTGGTCACGAAAGTCCAGAAGACACTACGGGTCCAGAGATTGTCGGCCAATACGGGAGTTAAAAAGCAATAATTCGTCAATTTTGTAGTCACAAAAGTTGCCTGGATTATGAAACATAANTATTGGAATGGATGCACAATGATTCGACCTATGTCATCGTTTTTTCTGATTTGAAATTTGATATATAAAATCAAATTAATTTTAAATAAGGTTAAAATTTTGATGAAAAAATCACCAATTTTCATAAAAATGGTTATTTCCCGCTATAAAAGCAGATAAGTACACTTCTGATTTAATTTCTGGGTCGATAATACTAATCAAGTGACCGTGTGGAAATATTAATTGCTCGAATTAATTTTTTAATAAATTAAATATTGTTCGTGAAATACTTATAAATTGAAATTTATGAAATAACTTTTGAAAAAATATCTGTTCCTGGTATACCAATTATCTTTGTTTTGAGTGTCAACCATGACAATAACACTTTCCTAAAACTGGCTATTCTTAAATTTAATTGACGCATAGGTCGCATAGTTTTTTTAGAAGTAAAAGATTATGGAAAAAAAAACCAAAAAAATCAACCACTCCGAAATTTGAACAAATTCCAAAAAAAATAAGTCACTTTTTTGAAAATCTTTGCAAACATTCATTATAAGGTATGACGAAGAGACAATTCTACGTGGTTTTTTTGGATATTTTAAGTGATATTTAATGTGCAAGATCACCTATATATAGGTGTTGTGCTCAACGGGTTAAGATTAAAAGCGAAAATTCGCTATAGGAACGAAATTTCAAATCTTTCACGATAGCTACTTAAGTAACACTCAATACATTTTCCTTATTCTTTGAAAGCAAGAGATTTTTTGTCACTCCCCGGGCATTCATAATGTATTTTTTGCTTTTTGAAAACTTAGAAATAAAAAATTCTTTTAAGCTTGACATAATTGAAGTAACAGAATTTGTAAACATGATCAAGGGCCCTCGGTTGATTTGACAATAACGGATATGGGCTTTTGATGGAAAAACTCTTACTGTGGCTTTATATATTCTTCTCATATACCATCAAATTATGTTCATAATCCAGGCAAACTTTGTTGACGTCTACAAAATTGGACGATATTATTGCTTTTTAACTCCCGTATTGGCGACAATCATCTGAGACCCGTAAGTGTCTTCTGGACTTTCGTGACCGAAGTTGTTAAATACAAGCAAGAAACCGAGAAATTCAATTATTAACTATTTTTGGCATTTTTATTAAAAAATTATATAAAAGTTATCCAAATGTGAAGAAGAAAATAAAGAACTCTCATTTCGCCGATTCTGCACAACACGTGCCAAGTAAACGAATTTAAGTTAATTTGGCATTTTTATATAACATATTAAACCGTCACCAATTTTGGGTATATATCATAGCAAAACAAAATTTAATGTTTTAATAAATTTTACAAAATCAGCTTCATAAAAATAAAAACTGATCAAACTTGCGACTGATCAAAAAAAATCTGCTTACAGCTTTTTTGATCAGCGAATTTGGCTTCAATTTTAGCTCTCTTGTGCCCTCTAGGGGTGATTTAGCGCCGATTAAGTCTAAGCGGACAAAACCGGGTAAGTCTAAGCGGACAAAACCGGATTTTGCAAAGTTTCCGCTTGGACAAGAACCACAATAGTAGAAAAATGTGGTATTATTACAATTCAATATTGACCAAATTCTACTATAAACCGGAAGTCATGATTCATCGAAAATACCGCCAAATTTTTTTCACAAAATTACACTCTCAAATATACCCTCTTGTATTCTATAATTAAATAAACACACTTTTCACTCGACTTCCGGTTAAACCGGAAGTAATCATATATCAAAAATATGACCAGATTTTTTTTGACGAAATTTAACCCTCAAATATACTTTTTTTGTATTATATAATTAATTAAACGCAATTTTTACTCGACTTCCGGTTAAAGCGGAAGTCATCAATGATGACTCATCATTCACCGAAAATACCGCCAAATTTTTTTGACTCAATTTCACCCTCAAATATACTCCCTAGTATTATATAGAAAATTAAACACAATTTTTACTCGAGTTCCGGTTAAACCGGAAGTCATGATTCATCGAAAATACCGCCAAATTTTTTTGGACTAAATTTCACCCTCAAATATACAGTAAAACTTCTGGAGAGTGTTTATATTTATGATTATGCAAAAAGGGGATAGGGGTTGAAAAGGGATAAAAAGGGGGATTGGGATAGAACGGGATAGGGACGGAAAAAGGGATAGAAACGGGATAAAAAGGGGGATGGGGATAAAACGAGATAAAAGGGGGATGGGACTTTCCATCCCTATCCTTCTATGGCTCTGAATTTTCCATCCCTATCCCATGCCTATCCCTATCCCCCTCTATCCCCCTCGGTTTATCCCTTCTATCCTTATCCCTTATGGAAGCCTGACAAAAATGCCGTATTTCTAATACTATTTTTGTGTCCATTTAAGAGATAGAGCTAATCTATAGAGGTCAAACGTGTAATTCATGACCGTAGGCTCTCAGACTTGTTTAACGATGTTTGACAATTGATGAGTAGATAAGTATTTCTGATTTAAAATGTTGGGTAAATAACTCCATTCAGTATTTTGAAAGTCACAGATAGGTTGATAGTATCAATTGAATACTTAAAGGGGTTTTGGGTGCAAAGAATGCATTAGTGGAAGAAAATAGTTTATATATTTTCTAGAATCCTTTAACGATAATTTATTCTTAAAAATGATGACATAATGTAAATGAGATGATGTGATTGGTTCAACCTAGTCTAGTTGTACTGAAAGGTCGCTAGAGAGCAAAAAC
>SCLH01000410.1:602163-614854 GCA_004367855.1 Oikopleura vanhoeffeni | reverse complement strand
GTGATTTGTCGAGACTTGAGGTGATTTGTCGAGACTTGAGGTGATTTGAGGCCAAATTTGAAGTCTACTGTTTAATAGCATGTTTACGAATCAAGTCTCGACGCCACTTGAAATTCACGCGTTAAGTTAAGGAAGTATAATACGAATTTTGAAAGAAACACACATGGATCTTGTTAAGTGTCAAAAATAAAAGTGCCAAGCCGAAATTTTAATCAGTTTCGTCACGTAACTAACGTGACTATTTTTTGTATTTAATCGTGAAAATCAAAAAAATCTTTATGCATATTTAATGTCTTTACGACAAATTTTATCGAGTTTTTGCACGCTTATTCAAAATTCGTCGCTAAAGAGTACTATGTTCAAAATAGACACAATCGTATAAGAACAAAAACGGTAATAAGGTCTTTATATCAATATCTCAATTATTACTAATAGTAATTTACTATATGGATCACCTGCCCTCAGAGTACAAATCCTAAATATTTGAAAAATGCGAAATCTGAGCATCATATGATATGGCTTTGATACCCTTTCTTAATCTGACCAAATGAAAATCCGGGCGCTCTTCCGCAATCAGAGAGTTTTGATACGGGTGCTAATTATCTTGGCGTTGTGTATCCATTCCAATTATTTAAGGAATTGTTACTCTGAGGGCGGCGTAATCCATATCCTTACACCCTTTTGCGTAAACTCTGAGAGACTGTGCGGTTGAACAGGGCGGCACGAGAGCGCAATCCTAAGCCACTACCTAAGACCTCTACCTAAGCACACTCATGAGGCCGCTTTTCAGCCCACATCTCTCAGATTTAACAAAAGGTGTTAAAGGGATATATATAAAATTTAATTAATCCCAAAAACTTTATCTTTCACTTCCTTACTACTTACTTTTAAATAAACCCTTTCAATTTTTATGAACGCAATCTATTAAAAATATGCATGGAAAATATTATATATATAAAATATTATATTTTAAATATACGAGAGGTGAAAAATGATAAAGTAATAAACTCATTTGAGGTAAAGTATCATTCCTGACCATACTTTAAGTATGGTTAAGTTTTCATGTTTATTCATGTTCAACTATTATTCTAAATAGCATAACGACGTTTCGGATATTTTATACCGTATTTAGGTTTCGAATTTTAAGAAATTGAAACTTTTTAAAAATATTCGAGACTTGTACTTTTTTCAACCAGTGTCTAGTTTCGGCTTAGGGGACAACCGCGGACGGCCTAACGGTATTCATGTAAAAAGTACAGAAATTGAAAATTGAAATATTCGAAGTTCGAATTCAAACTTAGGAAATCTGAAAAAATTACACACAACTTGAAAATTGTGATTTGAGACTCAATGTTCCATCATTGAAAAATTAAGTCCTGTGTCAAAAATAGCATTTGCGTAAGCACTTGAAACCCTTACACAGTTTGAATCAGGTCGCATGGTCCGTATATAGTAGGTTTTTAATCAAAGCCTTTAACACACAAAGCATGGTTACACATCACTCCAAGTTTCGACGCCATTTTAAACTCAGGCGGAATGTATTAAAATGGAAAAAATCTGAAGAAAAGACGGATCTTAAAATGCAGCATGTAGATTTCGAAATTGAATTGAAGTCTGTCAGCGGTGTTGAATAGCGTGCCATGGCCCCCGGTTCTAAATGTATTTTTTATTTTAAGTATACCCTAAGTTGAGTTTATAACAGTGTGCAAGGTTAAAAACAGGTAGAAAGTCTAAAAAATAAAATCTTATAAATTTCCAAATCTTTTTGCATGACAATTTTGGAATTTTGAATAAAAATATTACCATTCTTACTCAAATGGGTGTTCAAACCGTTTATATTGAAGATAATTCTCTTGTTAGCTTTCTCACTCCGCGTAATGTCGGAAAAATAGTGACCAATCAAATCACACGATTCTTAAAATAAGTTGACAATCGTGTGATTTGGTTGGTCACTATCTTTTCTGACAACACAGATAATCTGCGATATACCGGCTATTGGGAACGACTCATCCGATTGAGTTATTAGATAGTTCAAAGGACCACACATATTGAGAGAAAATCGAATTTAAAAATTGGTCCGAATCGGACCATTTTTGAATCTCAGAAATATTTGAAAAAAAAGGAAAAAAGGTCCGATTCGGGTTATAGTGTGTTGTTAATTTTTTTTTCTAAATGTGTGGTCATTTTGAGCAGGCTTCCAAAAAAGCCATCCCTTTGACGATTTTCCATCCCTATCCCCTAATTTTCCCTATCTTTTGCTATGAAAAGGGATAGAAAAGGGGATTAAAGCCATCTCTTTTGGAAGCCTGATTTTGAGCTATCAACGAAATAAATCGAATGGGTCGTTTCAAAAAGACCAATGTAAACGGTTCGGACACCCTATTAAGTTAAGAGTCACTTTGGTTGAGAAATGGGTATAAACTAAATCCATATAATTTGAAACAAATCGGACACAGTTTAGTAGGGCTTGAGCGATTCCGATGTGGCGAGCCATGTCGCTGATAGACCTAAATGGTAAACTTTATTCGGAAAGATCGCTCATGAAATTCCTATTTTTGAGCATTGTTTCAAAAAAGTTGCATTGTCAGCTATTATTTTCATTCACGACAGTCGTTAAGTTGTGGGATTATAAATTATCTGAATTCAATTAAACTTACAGAATAACGGTCCTTAATTTTTTTACTTTTTACCCACGCTAATTTTTTTTCAAAAATGGTATATTTACGGGAGAACTAAAGTATGTTACAAACCCGAAATAAATTCATGAATAGCGCATGAAAAATAAGATTTTTTGAAAAAAGTTTTTTTGTCATCTTGTGGTAATAATATTTTAAAAGCTGTTTAACCCTTGTGAGCACAGAACCACAATTGTGGCTCAAGCATACCTAAAATCATTCAAAAAAGGCAAAAAACGGGATCTTATAATGTTTTTTTCAAACACATTATAACGAAGTTGGATTCGGTTTCCAAAAAATAATTGAAATTTTTTCGAATGTTTGGTTACAGTATTACGGGGTGTTGATTTATTCGGATTTTTTGCCTATGTTTCACTTACGGAAAAATTCTTTCGGAACTATACATAAAAAAACAAATGTGAGATAAGCCAGTTTTTAAGAAAGTGTTTTGTGCTTGCATAACAGTTGAAATAAAAATTTATTGGTATCTAGGGGCAGATATTTTTTATCGGAACTGAAATTTCTAAATTTTCAACTTCAAGTATCCCATAAAGAAATTTAATTATTATAAAAGTGAATTTAAGCAATCAAAAATTGTCCACAGATGTACTAATGAATCTATTTCTATTTACCTTTAGGATTACTACTTGAACCAATAGATTTAATAATGTGTATGTACATACTCTCCATGCTATACCTATAAGGAGAAAAGTAAACATCTATTGTATAATCAAGAAGGGAATACAGATGGGATTATTCACATCTAATCATTTATTGACACTTATTTTATACAATATACTTCTTAGATTTTACTAGAGAATATTAATCAGACAGCGGCACAACCAAGCACAAATTAAGGAACCATCACGGCGTGGAATACTTGTGAACTTGCTTTCGGGATTAAGAAATGTATGATTTGGGGTGAAAGACCAACTGGTGACTGGTGTATCCAACGGCTTGCCATTATAGATAGTAAATACCTTAGCTATTCATCATCATAATGTTATTACTTCGAGCATCACTAAAAAACTGGGCTAAGGAGACATTCTCTAGAATATAAAGTGGATCGCAAAATTTGACTTACTCAACTTAACCTTAACCGACAAGAACAAAAATGGAGAATTCCCAACTGCCTTAAGAGGCTTCTCGTTAACAACATTATAAAAATTTTCGATATGTTTCTTAAGCGGCTTAAATTCTATCCAAAGACTTGTTCTTATTTTAGTTCAAGGTCGAGCCCCTATGAGTTACATAATTTGGAGGAAATTACCAACTGCGCACAATGCCTAAGTAATTTTCATCATATCAACAAATGCGTTCTAAACAACATACTACAGGCCCAAAAAATAGCGAGTCGAGGAAGCATTTACCAAAGATTTAAAAATGAGCATGATAACCTGATGCGGTATTCAATATATCCTCTAATAAAAGTATACTTTAATGACGATTAAGGAGACACCCGCGCCTTCGAAAATTCTAACCGATCAAATTATCCTGCACGAGGTTTCAAATACGCCGCCATTTATTGGCCGCGTCTTCGCATCTCAGCACTAATGTTTGCTATGACCCTATTACAAATAGATAGGAGTGCATCATTCATAAATAATAATGCACCTGTATTGAAAATTTGGCTTTGTGCGTTATTCTGGACTATAATTTACTTTCCAGACAGAACTGGTTTGAGAACTTTTTCATGTTGGTGGGTCATGTAAAGTATTTGTCACAAATAACATCTTTTTAGAGGAGGCAAATAATTGATGGTCCCAAGAGGGACCAATTTACAGACGAGCAGGATCCTGTGATTTTAAAAATTAAGAAAAAAGCGGGCAGAACGTATTCTTGAACCCGCTAGTCGACAGTGCGTAATGTGACAAATATCTAAAGTTGATCATTAAATATTATATGTGCAATTTATCTAAAGTATTTTTCTGCAACTTTTCACCTAATATCCGCTCAAAATATTATTGGAACATTTACAGAAAGCAATAGTCGTAGGCATAATAATATATATTATGTACTAAAATATTCCTACAAAGTATTAAAAATGGCTCGTTTTTGAATGAACGAATTAGTTTAGAATATTATTTTGTATTATCGTCACTTCAAACATTATACAACCAATATTGTTTCCAATTACAGAAAACTTTTATTATGTTTGAATCCTTTTTTCATAAACTTCCAATATAATTATACACTTTTATATAAAAATTCAAAATTCAAGTCTTTTTAGCGCAGACAATTGCTCGAAATAAGAACTCTCGGACAGCCCTGTGAAGCGATACATTTACAACTTGTGCCGCCGCTTTAGAATTAAATTGTTGTTTATAAACCCCAGTGGTTCTTAAATATACCTACTTCACATTTTTACAAATAAAAATCACTCCAAAAAGCGTTCATGGACAACCGGGGTGTAGTTAGAATCTAAGACTTTAGATAAGCATAGATAAAAAGTCGAAACATAAGGTCTCAGCTGAAGTAGTGGCCCGAGGAAAATTATTTCTTCAAAATTATAGTTTTTAAACGCCGAGATTTAGTGTCCAACACCATATTTGCAAATAAGCGTATATCACAAGGCGATTTTATTTGTGTAATTTTCACTAATATCGGCCAGGCGGATCGCCATTTGACAGCTCAAAATACTTGTCAAATTGTGAGATATGTCAGATTTAAACCCCACTGCTTGTTCGATTTTTATTAAGTTTGCAAAAGTATTTCCTAGGAATAATTCTCTAGCAATTTTCGTAAAATGTTTTTCGGGCAGGAAGACAGGTGGGGCGCGTAAATCACGCCCGAGAATGTTTCGCCGGGAGCGGGAAGTCAGCTAAAATAAAAATTTTCCAGTAAGGTTTTAAATTAGATTTTGAGGCGATTGAAGTATCATTTATTGAAACGTAACAGAAATTTTACTCGGCCACCCTAATCCCAACTTACATATATTTATAGGAGCTAGCTAGCACGAAATTGGTGATTCTGGACGAATTCATTTTGAAAGGTCGCAAAGCATGAAATATAGCTAAAGTAACGTAATCATCCTTCTAGGGCATACATCCGACATGTTAGGGCCACAAACAAAGCACTTTGGAAATCAATGTGGATTACGTGCAAATTAACAACTAGTATTTTTTAAAATTGAATGAGGAAAATACCGTGGCCCACTGGCCATAAATCAAATCGATTTCTTAACGAAAAAAGTTTGAATTATTTATCAAGCGCATAAATTTTCTTCTTTACTGGGTAAGTTCCAACCGTTTGCTTTAGGGGTTTGAGCAAGACCAAAAAATAAGAAGTTCACGATTGATCCTCCTAAGGCACGTTCTTGAGAAGAAAAACTCGACCATCGAAATTGTATGATTCGGGCATATTACTGTTACATTTGGTCAATAGGCTCATGACGATTTAGATGACTACTATATTACTATTACAATTTTATTTTTATATACACAAACCTGCAAAAGAAAGGTATCATGCCATGGCAAAATACACCAGGGTTCATTCTTCTGATTATAAAACTAGTATTTTTTTTGGGCATCAAGAAGCCGGCATTATTCCAATCCTTTCGAAGGAGTTTTTGGATCTATTTTTCGAATCCCACTTGAAAAAACTGAATCAAAATTTACTTTTGGTTTTCTTCATCAATATCTCGCTAGATTCTAAAATCATTACAAGAATACCGCTCTACATCCTCCCTCGTCAATTGACACAAATAAATAAATTCTGAAATAAACATGAACTTTGGCCGCTCTAAAATGTTCTTACATAGTATTTTAAATAACTATTTTATAAAATTATGAAACTACATTTTTTATAAACACGTTTCGATATTGTTATCATTCCCAAGATTGAACTTAACTGCTAAAGCGAAAGAATAATTATTAAATAATCTGCTTTTAATACAAAAATTACCGTTTAGAATTTTAACAAAAGTTTAAGTCTTTAAACATGACTTCGAATTACAAAAGATCTAATCTTCCAATTTATCACTTCAAATAAATTTTGAAGTTTCATGATTCACCACCCAACCAGATTTTTTATCAAGCAAACAGCCTTCTGAGGACAATACTCATCGGCGAATTGCTGTCAGCGATCCTAGAGCAATGCTTAGATTCAAATATTGCCGACGTCGCAACTTGCAAGTGCCCACCACAAATCTGCATCAAAAAAATATAAACAAAAAAATCACTATACCTCATAGTTCAAGCAACAGACGACGTGTTTCATAAAGGGTGTTGTGACAACAACACTAGTTGAATGAGAAATTATTTGATTATTCTATGATTTTGGTATTGAGTCAGGTTTAGCATCTTATCGCGCGGGGTTTTTCAGGCACTTATAAATGTTATGAATGATAGGTAATAGAAAACGAGAAGTAGACAGTTTGTACAGATAATTTCCTGAGGAAAAAAAAATATAGAGAAATATAAATTTTAAGAAAAATCTAGGCTTCCTGAATTGGTCAACAATCGAACTAAAATTCTAAACTACGGGTTCCGTCCCGAAAGTTTTGGCGGTTTCAAGACGCGTAAATAAATTTTTTTCTTAGTCTAGTAAATTTTTTGAAAATAAAATACATTATTGCCCTAGTTCTAGACCCAGAGAGGTTGTTCTAAAGGGTGATTTGTCACAAACACGTTGCTGATCATATTTTTTGGTTATTCTTGTGATTTTGGTATTGCCAGTCGAGTTGGGCGTTGAAAAAGCAAAGTATAGTCCGCCTCGTTCGGTCCCAGCCCGCCGCGTCAACAAATCAACAAAAAAATGTAAAACGGCTATCTGTGGCATGAGACATTCCAACCCTCAGGCACACACGCAACACAATAAAAACCGTAAGATGAACACAAGCACTCTCCAGGAAGTCGCGCTAGCTAGCGAGCAAACTACCAGTAATAATTATTTTAAATCAGTTTTGGAACCGACCTTTTTATGGCGGTTTTTCAGCAGCCATTTGAGTGGTTGAAACAGACGTAAAGCGACGATTTTTAGCGCTCCTTAGACTTTTTTTTGCCGAGGATAATCTTAGATGTTACTGGGGCTTTTTTTCCGTTGAATTGGAGGGCGATATGACCCCAAATAAAGTTTAAACCAAGAGGGGGGGGGGGGGGGGGGAGGCGGGGGGGGGGGGTGTGGAATCGAATTTTAGCCTTCGCCGCGACGATATTTTTTTTCGAGCGAAATTATTGCATTGATTCCAACAATAGTATTTGGTGGGCAACTGAATGATCTATTTCCACTCCAAGGTGGAAGATATTAAACTTATCACCCATTTAAAATTTTAACGTTTTAACAATACAATCTTTTATTGTGGGCTCTACAGTATCAGGATCACATTTTGTCAAATCTCCGAAAAAACACGCAACAAGGCATAAATTTCCATATTGTATAATTTATTTTAGCTGCGAACCTCCATTTTACGCTTCANATTACCATATTTACTTGAAAATAATAGAAAAAAGTGTAATAATCTGCTTTTATAGGGAAAAATAAACATTTTTTATCAAAAATCATGATTTTTCCATCAAATTTTTTGACTTATTTATAAATTACTTTTGATTTATGAGATATAAATCAAAGCGGACAAAATTATGACATAGGCCAGATACTTGTGAATTGTTTCGGAAAGAAATGTATTTTGTGAAGACAACGGTGACCGTGTATCACGTGATATAGTATACCTTGCTTTTCTCAATATATTTTCGACAACTAAAAATCAAAATTCTAGAATATAAAATGTCGGATCCAAAATTATTACCTTCAACTTCCTTACGCAGAAAAAATTGAAATTCCAACTGCCTTAAGCTTTCTGTTAACAACATTCAAAAATTTTCGATATTTTTCTTAGCGCTTAAAATTCTACCAAAGAATTTGTTTTTATTTTGTAGTTCAAAGCCCTTGTTCATAAAGTTGAAAAATTCCAACGCGCACAAATCCTAGAGTATATTTCATCATATCCACAAATATGCGTTCTAACACACCTACTACACTCCAAAAAATAGCGAGTCGATGAGTTACCAAAGTTTAAAATGAGCCATAAATGGTGGTGTTTTCAATGAATCTAAATAAAAGTATATTTATGACGATTTATGGAGAGCAGGTTTTGGAAAAATTTAACGCGATAAATCGCAGAGGTAACTGGCCAATTTATTGCCCGTTTGCTCTCAAGACTAGTTTTGGTTGACCCTTACAATAGATGAGTGGTTTCATGATCATAATAATTAAGTATAATTCACTGTTTTGAAGAATTTGACTTTGTGCGTTTTTGGAGGGGGTAATACAAAAACTTCGTAGGCACAATTTATTAACAATAGGTACTACACCGAGGCCCTCGCGAGGTGTACTATGAATTATATTCTAAGTGAGAAGCCGCCGGCGCGCAGAAGGACCAGAGAGGTGTAGTACGCGAATAAGTGCAGTACTTTTATGGTATTATAAAAAAATTGTTAATATTATCTTGGTGTCGTTGCTGCAACTAATACGATAGCTCAGCAGATTCATGGTTAGGTTCGTGGGTTCGGTCGCGGTGGTATTAACTTTTTTTAAGGGATAAATCCAGGGCAACGGACCTGGGTTTTTTAAGGGTACAATATTTTTTGAAATTATAACTTTTTAATTTTAGAAAGAATCGAGCGGACCTGGGATTTTATTTTGAGGGATTATCAAGGTGCAGACCTGGGATTTATTATGAGGGATTATCAAGGTGCAGACCCTGGGATTTTTTATGAGAGATAATCAAGGATCAAACTAAAATCCAAAACAATCGTCCAAAAAATTATACAATTTCAAAATGCACGAATTTTTAAAAATTTAATTGTTATGAAAAAATTTTTTTTTTTTAGTTATGAAATTGTGAAATGCACGAATCTCAAACTCTAAGGAAATGCCAAAGAAAATGCAGAAAGCGGCGGTATTAACAGACCCGCCTCACATACAAAAAAATCGCCGCTCAATTGAAAATTTCAGCATTCAAAATAATGTCAATTTAGATTTTTAAAAATTTTTGCCTTAAATGTTTAAAAAAAATCGCTTCAAAATCGTCATGCAAGAAATTTTCAACCCTTCTTTGAAAAATCTCTACTCTGTACAATTTCAGTAGTAATCTCTATCAACTTTTTTCGGAACAAATGTCTAATAAAAATTCTTGGCATTTTCACAAAAAATTAATTTTGATTTCAAACTTATTAATGTTTTGAATCGTTATAATGCTAATAGGGCAGTGTGCAAAAGCAGCTGCTGATTTTGATGAACCGATCATTTCCTTGATAAATAATATTCCGGCTTGATTTATCTACTAGGGATAAAAGGAATGTTTGATTATAAACAGCGGGAGTGTATTTTTCACAATTCATATTAACTTGTCTAGTACTAATTACCAACTCCGCGCTTTTACAAATAACCATAGTACACCTTCAGTGTAGGACCCTGTTTTAGAACATTCTACGAGCTTTGTACTCGAGCCGTTTTCTGGACATAATATTTACTTCCGAACAGACTGGTTTGGACTTTTCATTCGTGTTGGTATAATTGGTAAAACTCGAGGACGAAAAGTCGTTGTATATTGGGTCCAGACCAATAATAAGAGGCTTCATGTAAGTTATTAAAATACAGAAAGGGCAGACTATTTTCCTTGACCCGTAGTGACTTTCTGGTAGTGACAAATATCTAAAAGTTGATCATTAAATAGTATATTTGCAATTATTAAAGTTTTTTCACTTTTTCACCTAAATCGCTCAAAATTTTATTGGAACATTTTACAAGAAACAAATAGTCAGTGGCAATAATAATAATATATAAGTACTTAAAAATGATTTACATTTAAAATGGCTCGTTTTGAAATGAACCGATATTTAAATATTATGTTTCATTCATCAACATTATAAAAATATTGTTTCCAATTCAGAAACTTTATTTTTATCCTTTTTCAAAACTTCCATAATATTCTCTTATTAAAATTTCAATTAAGTTTTTTAGCCAGACAATTTCTGAAAATAGAACTTCGGAGCCCTGTGAGTAATATTAAAACTTGTTGCCGCCCTTGAATTAATTGTGTTTATAAACCAGGTTCTTAAAATATACCTCTTTTTCAAAATAAAAATCACTCGCAAAAAGCGTCATGAACCGTCGGTGTTTAGAATCTAAACTTTAGATAACATAATAAAAAGTGAAATAAGGTTCAGCTAGAGTGGCCCAGGAAATTTTTCTTCAAACTTTAGTTTTTAACTCCAGAGAGGTCCACAGCATATTTTGCAAATAACGTATATTCACAATGGCGATTTTATTTGTGTAATTCATAATATCGGCCAGGCGATCGATGTGAACAGCTCAAAAACTTTGTCAAATTTGAGTTATGTCGATTTAAACCACTCTTTCGATTTTTATTAGTTTTGCAAAATATTTCCTAGGAATAATTTCTAGAATTTTCGTAAAATGTTTTTCGCGGAAAGACAAGGTGCGGTATCACGCCGAGATGTTTAGCGGGACGGAAGTCAGCTAAAATAAAAGTTTTCGTATTTTTAAAATTTTTGAGCAGATTGAAGTATATTTTTGAAACGTACAGAAAATTTTACCTCGGCCACCCTAATCCCAACTTACTATATTATAGGAGCTAGCACGAAATTGGTGATTCTGGCGAATTAATTTTGAAAAGGTCGAACATGAAATATAAGCTACTAGTAGTTCATCTTCAGCTAACGACTGTTATCAACATAACAAAGCACTTTGGGAAAAATTGGATTACGGAAAATTTAAACTAGTATTTAAAAAATTAATGAGGAAATACCGGGTCCACTTGGCGATAAATCAATAGATTTTTAACGACAAAAATTGAATTATGTATAAAGCGCTAATTTTCTTCTTTACTGGGTAAGTCAACCGTTTGTAGGGGTTTGAGCAGACCAAAAAATAAGAAGTCACGTTGATCCTCCTAAGGATGTTCTTGGAAAAAATCGACCACGAAATTTTGATTCGGGAATTATGTATTTTGGTCAATTAGGCCTCACTGATCAACTTTTTAGCTTTTTAAAACATATTTTAATTTTTATATCACAAACCTCAGAAAGGTATCATGCCATTGGCAAATACACCCAGGGTTCATTTTCTGATTATAACTAGTTTTTTTTGGCCAATCAGAAGGCCGCATTTTCCGAAATCTTTCGAAGATTTTTGGTCATTTTTCGAAATCCCTGAAAAAAACTGAACAAAATTAACTTTTTGGTTTTCCCATATCTCGCTAGATCTAAATTTACAAGAATAGCCTAATCCTCCTCGTAATTGAACAAATAATAAATTTGAAATAAACATGACTTTTGCCGCTTAAAATTTCTATCAGTATTTTTATAATATTTTAATAAAATTATGAAAACTCATTTTTTATAAACGTTTCGATTTGTTATCATTCCCAAGATTGAACTTAATGTAAGCGAAAGAATAAATTATTTTAATAAAATTGTTTTAATAAAAAATAAGTTTAGAATTTTAACAAAGTTTAAGTCTTATAAACATGACTTCGAATTAAAAAAAATCTATTTTCATTTATCATTCTAAATTTTTGAAGTTTCATGATTCACCCTAAAGATTTTTTATCAAAACAGCTTTGACAAATACTCATCGGGATTATGTCAGGTCCTTAAAAATGCTTAGATTTCAAAATTGCCACGTCGCAACTTGCAAGTCCCCCACAAAACGCATCAAAAAATAAAACAAAATAATCATTACCCTAGTTCCAGACTAGAGACGTGTTCTAAAGGGTGTTGTGACAACACACTGTTGTGATAAATTATTTTGATTATTTTATGATTTTGGTATTGAGTCAGGTTTAGCTCTTACCGGTTTTTCAGCATTGTAAATTTATGATAGGTATAAAAAAACGAAAAGTACAGTTTGTACAGAATTTCTAGAAAAAAAAATTAGAGAAAATAAATTTAAGAAAAAATCTAGGCTTCTGATTGGTCAACAATCGACTTAAATTCTTAAACTAGGGTTCCCGAAAGTTTTGGGGTTTCAACGCTATAAATTTTTTTTAGTCT
>SCLH01000410.1:479944-571321 GCA_004367855.1 Oikopleura vanhoeffeni | reverse complement strand
TGAAATGATGAAATTAGTGGTAAACAATATGTCTGCGCCTTATATTTCCGCCCGCTTTCTCATTCATTAGCAATTTCTCTGTTTTCGAACAAAAAGAAATAAAAAAAGTTCTACATTTAGTAGAAACATTATTATTTTTTTCAACGATGGTCAAGACGAATTCCTAAAAACTGAGTATTTAAGACCTTGTTGTTTTAAAAATAAATTGTGAGATAACGCTGATAAAGAAAAATTTCAGAGAAATCCAAAAAAAAAGTAGGATAAAATATATTTCGAACTGCTCATCCAAAAAAAAATTTTCTATCATTTTTCAGAAATTGATTGCTAACTCTATGGGCGATTTGAACCTTGAACTTCAATTTCGTTTATTTTTGTCCTTTCCGGTCTTTTCAAAAAAATGAAAGCCACTTTTATGGCTCTATGAGTCTAGGGGTTAATTGTTATTATTTTAATGTGTCTTTTAAAGTGTCAATAGAATTAGACTGCGACCTGATTAGGCATGGGGGTGCGTGAGTTCGTTCGTCTCTGAACTATACAGTAGGTGTTGGCAATGAGCAACACAGTGTTGCCAACACTGGTAATGGGCAACAGTGAGAGCAATGGGCAACACTTTTGAGCCAAACTGATGCCAAAATTTGCCTAAAATGAAGGCAATGGGCAACAGTGAGGGCAATAGGCAACAAGTTTGGTCAATAGCTCGTGTGATACCCATTGCCAAAACCTACTGTATTTTTCTTTTATTTATAATATATTTCAAAAGATAAACATATTTTATTTTTGGGTCCGCCCCTTACATCATGATGACCGATATCAGATCAATAATAATCGTGAGGATTCCCGTCTTTAGATAGTACCAAAAACGACAGATCGATCAGTATTACTTAAAGGAAAAATCGCTGATTTTCGCACATTTGTTTCGCCACATTTCTTGGGCCACATTTATTTGACTTTCCAAAATTAAAATTTGTACTTTCAGATCTTTCCGGAGGTGATCAGGGCCCATCAAGCAACGAATCTGGCGGTGGCGATTCTGATTCTGAAGGACGAAAATCATCGAGTAACAAAAAACGAGGGCTATTTCCAAAACAGGCTACAAATATACTCAGAGCCTGGCTATTTCAAAATTTAACAGTAAGTTTTTTTGTGAATTTGTCGTTAAAATGTCTGATTTGTTTCAAAACATTTAAGATGGCTATCCATTTTTTTTATAAATCCTCATTTTGGTGATGGTGATTCTCGAACTTTTTAAAGGTCAACTCCTAAGAATTAACTCTTAAACTAAATTTATCTTGAAATTAAATTAAAAAATGGCTGATTTTTATTTGTATAAAATAAATCTATCCTTTCTTATATGAAAGTAAATGTCTTTTTAATTAATCATTTGAGACCAATTAGGAATCCTACTGTGAAATCAACAACAGGCTAAACTTTTTTTCTCGAAAAATGTCCCCTGTCGCGAAATTCTCCCGTTTTATATCCATCAAACACATTTCGACAAATGAAAAGTTAAGGGGGTTCTATAGGCAGCCCATATTCTTTTCCCAACGGAACTCCATCTCAAAAACGTTTACTATCTCTATGGCGTGTGTTCGAATCCCACTAATGTTGTCTCACTGATTGTCTTGAGTATGATTAATAATCATTGATTATAAGCAAGGATGCTTGATATTGGGACCGCTGAATTTTATCGGTGTGTAATGACTCAAACAATCACTTAATCAACATCAGTGGGATTCGAACACGCTATAGAGATAGTAAACGTTTTTGAGATGGAGTTCCGTTGGGAAAAGGATATCTTTTGTATTGGAAATTATATTGGCTGGATTTTACCATTTTTTTATCTTAACGTAGCTTGTTTAATTATATAAAGAAATACAAATTTGAAAAAATCGACATCCTGGAAGTTTTTCATACAATTTGAAATAAGCTTATTTTGAGTATATCGAAAATTATCCCTACTGCGCCTTATACACCAGTAGGCGTGAGTGACCAATGAAATAGCGGGATTCTTGAATTAAGTCGACAATCGAGTATTCTGATTGGACACTGGCTCATAGTTACGCCTACTGGTGTAAAAGGCGCAGTAGGGATCATTTTCGATATAGGTTCTATAGGCAAGTCGTATCTTTTTAACTAAAGCAGCTAGAAATCTGATTTTTGAACTCAACATTGCTTTTTTAGTTATAAACAACTTAAAAAATTAAGAAAATTTCCAAAAAATTTCCAAAAAAATATTAAATTTTTTTCTAAGTGTCGAAAATACAATTTTTTTTCTGCTTTAACGCTCGAACGATTAAATATTCGGTCAAAGTTTATAATACCGTTTGAAGAAACATTCAATTTACGAATCGTTTGGTACATTTGAAAATGTCATACGATGACATGGATGTCAAAAAATAAATTATTAAATCGTTATCCTGGGAGTTAAAAAATGAAATCGTTACATCGGACGAAGAATTTTCATCGAAAATTATCTCAAAAAGCTAAAGTGCATGCAAAAATAGTTTACCATGTGAAAAATATTCGACTTTCCGTGACTAAAATAGCAGAAAACAGTCCTTTTCGCCATCTTTGGTACATTTTTAGTAAGAAAATCGAATAAAATGCAAATAATTTTTTCCGCCTTTGAATTTCACAGGTTATGAGCAAGTTTGAAAGATAAAGGGGGTGGCCAAGACGACTTTTTACGGCCATCGGGGACACTGACTTCAAATATAAAATTAGTTTTCTGACTAAATCGGCCATGAGAAAATCAATGGTTTTTACCAAATTTTCCTATCTCCTCTAGAAATTTTCTAGGACGAAAAAAAATACGGACTTTTAAAAAAAATATTTGCTCCTGGTTATCCTCATTTACCGTTTGGTTCAACCTGCTATCATAAAAATTTTAATTAAAAGTTCTTTCAGAGATTACGAACTTACCTATCAGAATTTTTTAGTTACGTCCTATGTCTATGCCGAGAGTAATCAGCTATTCAAAAAGTCCATTTTGCCTATAGAACCCCTCTTATGCCAAATAAGGGTTTGATACACCGGATTCTGTCGTACAGAAACAGAATTTTTAAAATTTGGTTTACAAAAAAAAATTTATTCATAACTCATATTCCCTTTTTTTTATAACTTTTTTTCAGCATCCATATCCATCTGAAGAGCAAAAGAAACATCTTTCACAACAAACGGGGTTAACTATCCTCCAAGTTAACAATTGGTTTATTAATGCCCGAAGACGAATTGTACAGCCTATGATCGACCAATCAAACAGAGCAGGTAAAAAATTAAAACATATAATTTTTTTTTAAATTAATTTCATGACCTCATTTATCATTGGCTAAATTTGAACCAATTAAAAAATATGTTTTTTTGACAATTCATTTTTTCAATATCTGGTTTTGAATATTTTTTGAGTTCATAAAGCCGTTTTGTATTTAAAAAAGAGTTTTTATTCAGAAAATATAATACTACTCTAATCAGGGATTCTTCATCGTGCGTAGGTAATCCTTAAAGTGACCCTATTATCGTAGATGCTATTCGATGCTCTGCGTGGGCGACAAAAAATGATCGCTCGATGAAGTCCCCCTGATTAGTATAGTATTTGAAATATCCTTTTTGTATTTATCTAGATTGCTTGAAGTTTGGTCACCGTTTTCAAGCACGATATTGATTACAGTCGAATTTTTGGCGACACACACTGTATTTTTGCAGAGAATAGTCTTAATTCTGGTTGTTCATTGTTGTTTGAGATCTAATATAGGGTTTTTTTAGTAAAACTAATAATAAATGTTGAGCTTTCGATTTATTACAATCATTTCCGAAACAAGGTTTTTTAACAGTTGCCACTATTGCTAAATTACTCAGATGCAAATCTAAAATATAATCTAAAATATTTTACTGTTAAAAAACTTTGTTTCGAAAATGATTGTAATAAATCGAAAGCTCAACATATATTATTAATTCTGATTGCCCTAATTTTGCCAAATCCTAATATAGAATTTTCAACTTTTGTGTGAATAATTGCGGTAAAACGTTAATGTGCTCAGACAGCCTACACTAAGGTCTTTATGATATTATAAAACTTGACTTGTTTCGGCTCTAATTCTATTTGCTCCATCGAAATTTAATTCGATTGGAAAAAAGGAGCAAAAGGTTGAAATCAATATGGGCAATAATTTGTTATGTCCGTTATTTCGCCCAGATATGATTATTGAATTGACATTTTTGTCTACTTGAGACACAGATTGCATTTTATCCTATCTTTCTCAAAAGACAATCTTCATTTAGAACGGTACGAAGCCCATTATCCCGAAATAATTAGAAAATAAATCAATTTCTAATTTCTATGGCATTCACCATTTTTAATTTGATTTTTGGTTTTTCCATTTAATTTGCTCTCAAATCAGTTTGGGATTGAACTAACGGGGAAGATAATTTAAAAAGTAGCTTACTTTATTAATATAATTTATAGCAAATGATTGCACAAAATGTTTGATTCATAATTAATTTTTTGCAACAATAGGTCGTCGTGAACAATTTTAGTTATATCGATAATGAACCGTTTTTATACCAAAAATCAATGGATACATCCAAATATTTATTTTAACCCCTTTGGCCACTGGAATGGCGCAAGTATAGCTAAAATCAGCCAAAAACGGCATGAAAACTTTTCCTTCGAATATCCTTTTCCGAACGGAACTCCATCTCAAAAACGCTTACTATCTCTATAGCGCGTGTTCGAATCCCACTCATGTTGCCTTAGTGATTATCTTGAATATGATTATAGGCAAGGGTCTTGATATTGGAACCGATAAATTTTATCGATGTGTAATCACTCAAGCAATCACTAAGACAATCACTTATACAACATCAGTGGGATTCGAACACGCGCTATAGAGATAGTAAGCATTTTTGAGATGGAGTTCCGTTCGGAAAAGGATATATTATAAATTCTTTGGCTGCAAGTGCCACCAAATTTTTTGTTGGATTTCTATAATCATGCTCTGTACAAATAATTCTAGAACTATAAGTTGAAAATCTTCAAAAACTATTTTAGTCACTGCCGCTATGCCCTATGACCCGCGTGTTATGGGAAGTTTTGCAGTTGGTATGGATCAACAACAACATGTTGCAGCGGCTGCAATGTTGAGTCATGGTATGTCATTTAATGGTAATTATAAAGTTAAAAACTTCAAAAAAATAATTATAAATTTTTGACTCATTTTTGATAACAATATTTGTAATTAAGCTATGATATCTGACAAAAGGCTAGGAAAAGGGAACGATTCCCAGGATTTGTCGTTTTCACCCATTTCCTAAATCTTCCTTTTCCAAGCCTGCCTGAAAAATAGTCTAGAATAACTCTTATTTTCCATTTTAGGCTTTAGAAAAAAATGATATTCTTATTTTTTAAAAAGTGGATGAACAATATTTAAAGCTATGATACCGAAAAAATAGTTCAGGATAACTCAAATTTCCATTTAATTAAGGCTAATTTTAAAAACAAAAAATGAGTTTCATTGAAAGATTTGTATATTTGAGAAGAAGATCTTCTGTCCCTCAGATTCACATTCGCGTGGTGTAAATCGGAAGGACATGAAATCGCCTTCTTAGATATATATACTTCAAAAACTAAACGAGAAAAAAATCTTCGATTTCATCGATTTTGATCGAAAATAGTAAACTGGAAAAATATTCTAAAATATTATTTTATTTTAACTATCTAATTTTTCTAATTTAGGTTTTCCAGGAGCAGGCCACATGCTAAACGTTTCCGCTGCATCTGGACTACCAATTTCTTCAAGTTCTTCACTTCATGGTGTTCGACCTGATCAGTTCTATTCTGCCTCATCGTTAAATTCGGGTCTGACTTTCCCCAGTACAGCTCATAGTTCCATAAGTCCGGCTGATTTGCATATGTTGAGTCATTGTTAACATTTGTATCATCTTTTTTTTCTGCGCATATTTGAATTTATTGTATTATAGAACATTTTATTCACCATTTTATTAATTTCAAGAAATAAACTATGTTAATTAAACAAATTGAATTAACTTGAAAAAAATGCATCTTTGTATTTTATACAGGGGGACAATATCGCCGAAAGTTTTTTGCTAAAAAAATTTGGGGAGTTTTTTGCTTACAAAATATTGGGAGTTTTCGGCGATATTGGCACTTTTGGCAATACGGGGACAGAAATAGAAAATTTTTGTTGTCAAAATGAAAAACTTGTAGGCGTTCGAAATGACCTATGTCGAGCAGTATGTCGAGCAGTTTTTTTAATTTTATAAGGCGTTTTACAGTTGGTTCGAATGAAGTAAATCACCATAATGCGTAGAATTAAGTACTCTACCAAACGCAATGAAGTAAAAGTTTAAAAGAGTAAATTTTTCAAACTAAATCTAGAAAATGACGTCAAGTAGAAATCTCAAAACTATTCGGCGATATTGGGCATTTTCGGAAGTATTTGACTAAACAATTGTGAAATTGTGTAGGTTTTTTCCTGCGAATTCGGCGATATTGAGCCGATGATACCCCCCCCCCCTTGTATAATATAGACTATATTTTAAGAACAACCCTCTTGTGTGCTAAATATATTGGAAATATGCAAGCAATTCAAAGTGGCTTTTATTTATAACATAAGACATTTTTCGAAATAATCAGCAAATATATTTGGTCAACCTACAGTAGGCTGCCTACTCTTCACGGTTCGATTGAACACAAACAGTAGTTCAATCGTAAAATATGAAAAAATGTGGCGCTTGTCTGACAAGCCTTGTCAATCAGCGTTATTTTTTTTCTCCATCAGGGAAAATTTTTTATATATATGCTGCATACAATTATGATGCATTTTACTCCAGTTGAACACCAATAATTTCGCGTTTTCATATTTTAAATTTTCAGTCAAACTCCCTCGAAAAATAGTAAAACTATATCTCTTTATTGTCCTCTCCCAAAGATTTGGTCCCTCAAAAACATGGGGGTGAGAAAACAACGGGGTTTTCAAAACGACTTAGCCGATTAGGTTTCTAGAATAGCTCAAACGTGCACAAATATTTAGTGATATTACCGAATTCGGACCTTGTTTCTATTTTTAACAAAACTAATATTAAACAATTTCAGTAACTTAGAAAATAAAAAACATTGGTTCTATAAAAACAATTTTTCATGTTTTATTAATTAGATAATTGTTGGCTTCATTTTTGAAGCTATCTAAGAACTAAATTGGATGACTCGTTCTCAAATGACGCGTCGTTTTCTCACCCCCCGTGTTTTTAAGGGACCAAATCTTTGGGTGAGGGCAATAAACGGATATCCATTTAACAAAAAACAACGAACTATCAGAATAATGATTTCTAATTATTTGTTTTTGACTTCAATTGGCTAAAAAATCGGAAATTTTTTTTTACAACAATGGAGAAAATATCCTTATATTACACTTTGCTTAGAATGCGTAGCCACAACGTTTAAATCACACGGTAAAAGGAGTAGTGGCTACAAAATCTGGAACTGGACATGGAAAAACAAAATCAAAAAATGAGAGCCAGAATCTTAACAAAATGCCTCTAGAAAAATAAACGAAAAACCCATGTAAAAAAATTATTAAAAAACATAAAAAAAAACAATGTTCCTTTGAAAGTTCACTATTATTTTCAACCAGTTTGCATGACACCTTAATCCCATAAAGGGTAATTAAAGTTGAATGTAGTCGGTCTTACCATGGCTGCAAATAAATTAGCAATAACAATAATAATTTATTCTTATCCACCTGTTATCGGGGTTGGGAGCAAAATGTCTAAAAACTAAAATGTCTAAAGATGAAAATGTCTAAAAATTTAAATTTTGAAGGCAGAAAAAAACGTTTTTTCGAACATGATTCATGTTACATAAAAATTAAAGGGTTGAGAGTGCATTGTCTGAAACAAAAATTCGTCTAGCTAAAACCAAACGTCTTTTTTCTGCATTCAAAATTAAAATTTTTAGACATTTTAATCTTTAGAAGTTTTAGTTTTAGACATTTTGCCTCCAACCCCTGTTATCGACCCTTCCAGTACAGCTGGAGAAGTGTTAATTTCCCCCAGGAATTTCAACATTCTACACCTACAACCCCCTTAAGGATATCCCTGCTCCTAATTTTACATATTCTCGTACATATTCTCACCTGTATAATTACTATTCAAAACTTTACAGTGGTGTTTTTGTCGATAAGTGCTATATTTTTTTCTAGAAAATGCAAAAACCCACGGTTTTTGGACATTACGCCTCGAAAAATCTATCTCCTCCAGGTTAAATTTTGGCAAATTAGCTCAAAATTTTGCAAAAGCTAGTTCGAAACAAATAAAAACTTTACAGTGGCGTTTTCTTGCAATTTCGACCCAAACTCAAATATAGAATTTTTCAAGTCACGTGAAAATTTCCGAGAAAATGTGCTTCGATTTTTCGAAAGTAGGCTCAAAAGAAAGCTGGGGAAACACCGAAGAGAAAGTTGGCTTACGTTAATCTGATATTTTAAAGTTTTATGGTCAAATTGACACAAACGTTATTTTTGAACATAATTTTGAGAAAATACTTAGAAAAAAATCGAAAAACGCAAAATTTCGAAATTTTTTTGTTGTCATTTGGGTTGTTTTATGCGTTCAGAACATAACAATTGATTTGGTGCATTTTATGAACATAATAACTGCAGAAAATGTAGGAGCAGGGATACCCTTAAGGATCACGGGAAATACAGGTGAATTTATTTTGGAAGTTTGACCAGCTGGAAGCATTTTCAAATGTCTCGAGTTTTAAACAAAAATTTCAGTTCAACCTGATTTGAACAATCGTCGGTTAATATCCTGTTCAGAAGGAGTGAACACAAGAAACGTGAGAATGTACTAAACTGAGAAATAACCGTCCCTGATAGGCCGACAGGCGGCCTCTAACCTCACCCATCGCTTAAAATCTCTATTCTACACCACACTGGCTCTCCCGAGATTTGTGTTCACTCCCTCTGAACAGGATATCAACTCACAATGGAAAAACGACTTAGAGGGTACTGTATCGTCGGTACACTATTTTTTGATATAACGCTTGAAACTACCATTTAAATAATACAAATTAGACCAGTTATAGTTTATAAAGACATTCGGAATTTTCTCAAACCTGGAGAATTTTTTCTGAAAATATAAGGTTAAATGTAAAAAAATTGACGTTTACTCTTCAATTTCTCCAGGGTGTTGCCCATAATGGGCAATTTGCCCTCAATCTTGCTCATTGCCAGTGCTGCCCATTGGCAACAACTACTGTATAAAATTGCTAAACTAGAGTCTTTTCAGGATATAGTGAACAGTTCACTCTGAACTTTCATGATTTGACTGGACATACTATCTGTATTTCTGGAAAATTTGATCACTATTTGTTTACTTTCACCAAAACCTTATTTCCTAATTTGAAGGTCACGTGATCGTTTTTAAACTTTGGTGTAATGGAAAAAAAGTCTTAGAAACTTCTAAAGAACCTTTTCACTTTTTTCAAAATGTGATTTAAGGGGGTAGGTGTCGGTTTTTTTTTAGCCCTTTATAGAATTAATTTATGATACATTAATATTGGTTATGACTAAAGTTGACCCAAGGAATCTCATGGTGGCAATTATTTTTTTCAAAACAATCTAGAACAAAATCTAGAATTTTCAAAATTCGAATATTTTTTTGCTTTAACCCGCATAAAACCGGTTTTCCACCATGATANCCTACCCCCTTAAGCCATTTTTGAAAAAAAACAGTATTATTTTTGCCGACCTTATTTCTTGAATATACGGTCACGTGATCATTTTCGGGCTATGATGTAATGGAAAAAATGTCTTAGAATTTTTTTTCTGATCACGATGAAAGGTTTAATTTTGTGATTTAAAAATTTTTTTCAAAAAATAAGTACTGTAATACAGTAAAAATTTTAAAAAAAACGCACAAACGTCTTTTGTTTCAAAGTTTATCGATAACTTTATAACTGATCTTGTCATCAATGATTAAGCGTCGTAAAATGCGATTAAATGGTGTGTGGCGACGCGTTGGCTAAAATCGAGTCTACGAGTTAAAAAATAATAATAAATAAAAATAATAAAATAGCAATTATTTAATTATTAACACTGTACATTTATATTATTTATTTACCCCGTACCTAAATATAAGTAAATCATGATATCATCCCACTAGTGATTTCATGATTATATCTTACACTGTCCGAATCAAGTCTTTATGAGCAATAAAATTAACTTCATATTTATATGTTAGTCCCACAAAAAAAAACTACTAACTATATTTTATTTCTGCCGGTAGGTGTCCCGCGCACGACAGTTCTATAATATGAGTTTGGTGTACTAGCTGCTGATGTATAGCTGAAATAAAGGCCAAAGATAGGCCTATACAGAATATATTATATTTTAAGGTAGCCCTGGTAAAAAAATAAATAATCTAAATAATTTAAAATGAATTTAATTGATTTAATTTTATAGGATATTTGAAACTTTATTTAACTATTTAAACTACGTATAACTTCTTGATTTTTTGATCAATTCCTCATTTATTTTAATAAATACGCCAAAAAAACATATTTCTAACTTTCAATATTATAATGAACTCACAAAAGTTACTTCAAAATTGCGAAAACTGACAAAATCTCACAATTGATCAGAAAAAATCAAGAAGTAATGAGTAGTTTAAAAAATTTAATAAAATTTCAAATATTCTATAAAATGAAAATAAAATATAAATTCGATTTAAAGTTCAGATGTTATTTTTTGATCAAAGATGATTATTTTCCACATTTAGAAAATTTAACTGGACATCTGGTTCTCTCATTAACAGGTGATCAACCGCTTATTATGACCACTTACCAGTACGATAATTCAAAAGCGAAATAACATATAAATGAAAAGTATATTTTTTGAATCCTGGTGCCAATGATTAGCAGCTAATCTTAGATGACTGACCCTGTTTTATAAATTAAAAAAAATTATAGATTTAAATCAAAATAAACCAAGATATAATTCATAAATTAATAAAATAGATTAATACAGCCTGAGTTTTTTCGTTTACGGCGTTTTTTTATTCCGCTGGTTAGACAGCCAAAATCTATAGCAAAGTAAACGCAATTTTAGCTGTCTACCCGGCGGAATAAAAAGAACCCGTAAACGAGAAAACTCAGGCTGTATAATTTCATTAGACATTTGGTTATTATTACATACATTTTTGACGACAAAAAAATAAGTTTTATCAGCTGATGAAGCTCACTTTTTTGATCATTTGCCTTTGAATTATTTAAAATAATTTTTATAGTTTTAATCTTTAGTTAGCTTGCAATTATTAACTTAATTTAATTCATGATAAAAAATAAAGATTATTTTATCGATTAAATTCATTTAAATTATTAAGATTATTTATTTTTTCACCAAGGCTACCTTAAAATATAATATACACTGTATAGGCCTATCTTTGGCCTTTATTTCAGCTATAGATCAGCAGCTAGTACACCACAATCATAATATACAAACGTCGTGCGCGGGACACCTACCGACAGAAAAAAATATAGTTAGAAGTGTGTGAAGTAGCCCACAAGAACCACCAGTCGTAAACGATAGTAATTCTCATCGAAATATTTTGGCGATTTTAAATCAATTCAATCGAGTCGATTGCGCCTAATTTGGAAAATAATGAGTTTCTAACTGATTACTTTATCGCAAATGAAAGCGAACCCGCACTGTCATACTTAGTACATTTCGAATAGTGTACTGATTGAACTTGAATTCTTAAGGGTTGCCATAAACTCGGCAGACTGGAGTAAATATAACTTGCGAAAATAATAAGTTAGTTTATTTGTATGCTTATTATCGTTAGTTAACCTCATAAAATATGGTCCAGCTTATTAAAATATTTTTTTATCTATTTTAGGAAAGATTTGAGTTCGAATTTTCATTTTTGAATTTGTAAAAATTTCAAAAAAATTCGATTTATTTTGGAAATTTCCGCATTTTTCGTCCAAAAATTTTTCCGATTTTTGAATTCAAATTTGTGGGTAAAAACATAAGGAATAGCCACTTTCACTTTTTTCATAGATGCCTACATATTTTTAAACCGCTCTTTGAAAAATTTTATTTGTTATTTTTTGTCGACGTTTTTAGAAATATTTTGAAAATTTTACGGAAATCAAGTCCAAAATTTTCTCGAAAAATATATCTCCTTCTAGGTTATACATTGGAATCGGGTCAAATTTTGGCGAAAGCTACCACTGAACAAATAGAAACTTCTGCAGGAAATTTCTTTGTAAATTCAATCTCATCTTCAAAATATGAATTTTTCTAGGTCACGTGAAAAATTTCTGAACAAAATGTGCTTCGATGTGGTTTCATTTTGGGGTTAGAATCGATGATCGATCGTCCGAGCATTTTTTGAGATCAAGCTGGGTGTTAAGAACCCCACGTGACACGAATCGTCGATTGTCCCCACGTTTTTCTGCACAGAAAAATCAAAGCGAGGTGTTAATCTCTATTAAATAGGAATTCGACGATATTTTACCGTACAAGCTAGTAAAGCTTAAAGTTATGAAATAATTGCTAAAAATAGTCAAAAATGTTCCTAATTTTTCAGTTAAAAAAGCGGCAACTATCAGATTATAAATCGCTGAAATTCAACTTTTCAAGTCAGTCAAACTTTTCGCAGATATTTAATTTTGAGTTTTTTTAAAAAATAGAGGCTTTTACCATAAACACCATAAATGCAAGAGAAGCTAAACTTGGAGAGCTTTTCCTGCCGTATCTTTATGCTATAACCAGTTGAGAGAAAAACCATGCGGCATGGTCCATGCGGCATGGACCATGCCTCATTCAACTTTCATATAAAAGTTGCAGATAAATTTTACAAGTTAACAAAAACGATTTTGTAGAGATCCGACAGATTAATTAGCATAATGATATACTGACAGTAGAGTGGACACTGTCAGTAATTCGATATCAATATTACCCCATGTATACAGTATAATACTGTATACATGGGGTAATATTGATAAAGAACGCTCAGAGGACATCCACGCCACGATAGATTCTCGAAGGGAAAACGTAAATCTTTGAAGAGGCAGGTTTTGGAACGCTCTCAGGACATCCACGCCATTTTCAAATTTTAGGAACGCTCTCAGGACATCTACGCCATTTTAGCATTCTAGGAACGCTCTCAGGACATCCACGCCATTTTCAAATTTTAGGAACGCTCTCAGGACATCTACGCCACTGTTGCAGTTTGATTGAAGTTCAAGAGTAAATTTTGAATTCGATAAGATTTTTTCAAATTGATGTTCTCGAATTACTTTTTTGTTTGTCAAGTGCGAAAACCAATAAAAACAAAATTTTTTTACAAAATGACAAGTTCAGAGTCAAATTTCACTTTAGAATCAATAAAAAATTGAAATTTTCCGTACAATTTCTGACATCATGTGAGCAGTTAGCATTTTGGTCCTTGGTTCTTCGGTCCGAACTCTAGGTATAACTAAATTGAATATAAAATAATATACAATTTTCGAAACATTTTGTATACAATTTTGTAGAAATGTCGATTCTAAGAAAGAAAAAAATTAAAAATCGGACTCAAGAATTTTATTGAAGAGCAGCCGAGGCAGAGTAATTCGACAATTGAATATAAATTATCGTAAAGCTTTAAATAGTCTCAAAAAAGTGAAAAATTAATTCTACTAATTTCCCACTTTCATAGCTAGCATAATGTACAGTAAATAAATACAGGTTAAATCTCAGTAAAGAGGAAAATAGCATCGAGAAGATTTTCAAATTATTCGATTCAATCATGTGGTGATTTGCATTGACATAAAACATCGTGCTTCATCTTTATCAGGTAATTGACCGAAATGAACCTGAAATTATCTTTTAGTCACTGTTTTTAATGTTTGTTTCTGTATAATACTGAAATATACTGTTATATATTGAAAATTATACTGTTATATATTGTAAAGTATACTGTAATTAGTGTGGACGCGATTCAGCCAAGTCAAAAAATGAAAGTTTTCAGATCATCTTAAAAATGCCTGAAGGTGAGGTAATCGACCCCAGGGAAGAAAAAATCTCATATGGACTTTTTCTCATTTTAACTCCTTGGTGTCCAAAACGCCTTTTTTCAAAAAATATTGAATTTGGATGTGAATTCTCGACATTTTGGAGATGTTACGCAATATTCATATTCACACAATAAACCTACAACATTTTAACGTCTGATTAAAATCTTCAAGCTAATTTTTCGGGACGGGAGGGACAAATTTTTTTTTTTGAAATATTGAAATTGAACTTTTTAAGCGAAAAATATAACTTTGAGCTTATATTCTTGATAATTATGAGGCTCTTTTGTAAAAACTATTGTTTTTTACTAAACCTTAATCAATTTCAAGGTTAATGGTGCCCAAAAATTAACCTTCAATCGTGCGGAAAAGATAATTTTTTAAGGAAAAACCAAAAATTTCAAAAAAAACATCCATAAATTTTGCGTTTGAAAAAATACTACTCAGTTCCTCAGTTTTTTTTCCGATGCCTATAACACGAAAAGTCGACGATCGCGTCCACCCTAACTGTATTATACTGTGTTATTTAAAAATGGGAAATTTTTATTGTAGTAATTTTAAGGATGTTGGCGACGATATCTCAGCTTCACGTACATGTATAATACTTTTTGATACACCTATGTTGTAGAGAATTTTCTGCCAAGCTTTTTAACTAATAAGATTTTTTTTGGTTTTGAAATTTTTTTAAACAAAAGTCGGTTTTTCGGGGGTTGGAATTAAAGGTTAAATTAAGGGTGACGATAATTGAGATTTCTCAGATAAGTTTTTTGATTGCCCTTTTTTGTAGAGAATTTGTCACTGAGTTTTTTAACTTGCAGGATTTTTTCTGAATTTTGAATTTTTTTCAAAAAAAAGTAGGTTTTAGAAAATTTATGGGTCAGAATTTCACCAAAATAAAAATTCACAAGTCGTTCCTGCGGATTTTGGAAAAAAAAAACAGAAAAATCCCTCCGTTCGGACCTTAATCCAGGCTTTCATGCACAAATTGAAAATTTTCTATATATTTTCAAGGAGGAGTAGGCTTTTGCGTGAGGCTCCCAAATACGCTGTTTTGACCACTAAGGTCAAAATTTTTGAAAAAACCTTCCGCTCCGAGATGCGCATTTATATTTGGAAGTTGAATCGCAAATAACAAAAAAAAGTGATGAGGAATGAATGAAGAGTAGGCTTTTTAGTGCTTTAGGGAAGCCTACTAAAAACTATTTTCTGAGCGTAGTTGAGGTATCAGATGCTCTGAATAGTACTGCTTCCTAAGAGTTGTTACTAACGTATTTGAAAAACAAAATAATTATTTCTGAAGCCAGGTTTCTCAGAAACTTTACTTGAAAATGTGTAAAAAGGAGCCCAATTATCGTCGCCCACATCCTTAACGAAGTTGTAGGGTCTTCAACTTATCTTTTAAACCGTAACAAATAACAACATTACGGATGTGTTTATAACTTTACCGACCATGGAGATTTCAAAAATCTTTTCAAAAAAGTCTACGTCCGTGAGGAAGACTATGTTAAAATTTCGTATTTTTTAAATAGAGTCAAGGCGCCCTTTGTCGAAATTCAAAAAAATGCGTAAAAAGCGATCTGGCCAATCGTTTGAATATCTTAATTCCAAAAAGTTTCTATGTATACCCAGAAGGCTATATTATTAAACGCGCTTTATTAATTGCAAACTTGATAATCCGCTGACTTTTGTCAATTGTTAACTATGATTTATCCAACCAAAGTCTTTCCTTAATATAATCATTATATTACCATAGTATTATAATACACTCTCGCGCTTATTTTATTTGGAAATTTACCACATTCAAAAATATTTGAAAGTCTCATTTGTCTCAACTGATCGCTTCAATTTAATTTTTAAAACTACTTTTCCGTCTATCAAATATTGTCGTGGAGACGTTCGATGTACGTTTAAATAAAAGTTCTGTCTTTTTTTATCAAATTTGTGAATTAGAAAGGTGAAAATTTGAACTAATTTCTCAAGTTCATTGAAAGATACAATTAAATTAATTTGCTTAGAACGGATTCATATAATTATTATAAAAACACCTGCGATAAAATCAGGCTCGACAAGTCGCTGCTTTGTAAAAATTTGATAAAAATGTTAATTTCAATTGTAGGAAAACGAATTTCCAAACATGCTTTTCCTCAAAATTATAAAAAAAATCATATTTGTAAACGAGGCGCAGCGTGGGACTGATAACACCCGGTAGCTATTTCGGACATCGTCTTGTTGCTACATGTAAAGATAAATCTGCACCGCGGCCAAAGTGGGCCCAAAATAGCTGCTGCGGCGAAATTATGCATATTTTTAATGTAAAATTCGAGGGATTTTTTGAGAAAATATTTGCAAAAGAGTTTCAGTTTCGGAATCTCACCTGAATGTTTCGGCGTTTTTTCAGGTTGATTTGAAATACAGAAAGTTGTCCAAGTTTATGAGTCTCACCATCATCGACAACGAACACGCGACATTTTGATAAACGGTACAGAATCAAGCTAAAATAGTATTAATTAATTTTGATAAAAAATTGCTCAAATTTGAAGAAATTCGAAGTTCGTTCTGCAAAATAAACCAATCAGCGATTTGGTCCCTGGTTCTTCGGTCTGAACTCTAGGTATAACTAAATTGAATATAAAATTTTCGAAACATTTTGTAAAGAAATGTCGATTCTAAGAAAGAAATGCATAAATTTATTGTTTTGAAATTTTGTACACAACTTTTTAGTATTGTTAAAATAGCACTGACGATGACAACTTGATCGTCGGAATATATGTTATAATATGTTATAATAAATATTCACTTTATTAAAAACAGTTTCAATCAGCGATCGTTAATTTCCGAATAAACCAATCGGCGATCGTTAATGTTCCAAATAAACAAATCAGTGACAATTATTTCCACGGAAACAAATGACGTAAAAAAACAAAGCTGTATTTTATTGAATTTAAAAATTACGTGAATTTGTCAGAACTTATCAGTTTTCAATAGAAAAATAAAATGGTATTTTAAGTTTTCAATTTTTGTTAAATTTATCTTGTTAAAAAATCAATTTATGCTTACTCATTATTGTCTCTTCTGATGATGAGTCCGTATTGCATCGCATTGAATATGGCATTTGCTGCTTGATGAAGTCTCTCATCTAGGATCACTGGCATTTGAGGCAAAACCACCTAAAGAATATTTCATATTTAGATATAAAGTAGAAAACTACAATGTTATTGTTTAATTCGAACGGAAGGTCATATTGATTGACATTTCCAAAGGAAATAATTAAATGAGTACTTTTGGGTTGTGAAGAGCAAATGAGGCTTTTTAGTGAAAATTTTTCCGTGTTGAACTTGTAATGGTGTATTTCCGAAAAATATTTATTTCTCTCGGATCATTTTGAAAGCATTATCGACAGGGTCAAGGATTTAATTTTTTTATTTTTGCTTAATTTTTCTTAAGGGGGTTCTATAGGCAAAATGGACTTTTTGAATAGCTGAATCAGCTAAGCTGATTACTCTCGGCATAGACATAAGAAGTAGGTAAAAAATTCCGATATGTTGGTTCGTAATTTCTGGAAGAACTTTTAATTAAATTTTTTATGATAGCATGTTGAACCAACCGGTAAATAGATTAACCAGGAGCAAATATTTTTTTTTAATCCGTATTTTTTTGCGTTCGATTTTAAAAATGTTTCAAACTTGCTCCTAATCTGTGAAATTTAAAGGCGAAAAATAATGTTTCGTATTTTATTGTATTTTCTCACTAAAAATGTATCAAAGATGGCGAAAAGAACTGTTTTCTGCTATTTCAGTCACGGAAAGTCGTATTTTTTTCTACATGTTACATGGCAAACTATTTTTGCATGCACTTTAGCTTTTTGAGATAATTTTTAACAAAAATCTGTTGTCCGAGGTAACGATTTCATTTTTTAACTCCCAGGATAACGATTTGAAAATTTATTTTTTGACATTCATGTCATCGTATGACATTTTCAAATGTACCAAACGATTCGTGAATGTTTCTGCAAACGGTATTGTAAACTATGACCAAATATTTAACCGTTCGACCGCTAGAGCAAAAAACATTTCTTATTTTCGACACTTAAAAAAAAATTTAATATTTTTTTCTAAAAATTTTTAATATTTTTACAATCTAAAAAAGCCACGTTGAGTTCAAAAATCAGATCTCTATTTTTTTTAGTTAAATAGATACGACTTGCCTATAGAACCTATATGATATAGGCTATATGATATATAGCCTATATCCTTTTACTAACGGAACTCCATCTCAAAAACGTTTACTATCTCTATAGCGCGTGTTCAAATCCCACTAATGTTGTTTTAGTGAATGTCTTGAGTTTGATTATAGGCAAGAGTGCTTGATATTGAGACCGCTAAATTTGATCGGTGTGTAATCACTCAAGCAATCACTAAGAAAATCACTTATACAACATCAGTGGGATTCGAACTCGCGATATAGAGATATTAAACGTTTTTGACATGGAGTTCCGTTGGGAAAAGGCTATACTCAAAATAAGCTTATTTCAAATTTTTTGAAAAAAATTCAAGAATAATGACCTTTTTTAAATTTTTATTTCTTTATAATTAAACAAGCTACGTGGAGTAGGGTGTTACAGCAAATGAGCCATTTGAGTTATGTGATAGTTATGAATAAACGGAAATTATTTTTTGTTTAAATTTAGTAAAATAGTTAAATATTAGTCCAAAATGTTTCTCTTGTTAAACCGATAGTTAATATGAGCTAATCAGTGACGATTGATAAAATATATTCTTAGAGATATATCCATTATTATGCCCGGGTCACTTTAAAAACTTATTTGCCTGTTAAAAAATAGGGAATAAGTTTTTAAAGTGACCCGGGCATAATAATTCATATAAGGAGGTGTCAGCCTTCTGAAAATTGATTATTTTTATTGGATCCGGTTCATTTAACCCGGCCAGCTAATCAGCGCTCAAGGCTTCAAAAATTGCAGTAGATCGTACTTAGAAAATATGGAATATGACCGTTATGCCAGATTTTTTGGTTTTTTATTCATAGTTATATTGCGTGAAAGACTCAGGGCAAAAACGTAAATACTATGAGAGAATTTCCCTCGAACGGTTTTCATAATTTTTTTGCACTTTGTTACCCGCCCACGCAAAATTGTATTTTTCAAGATTTAAAAGAGTTTTTTTAGGTAGAAATATTGAGTTTTGAAATTTGGAATAACGAAATAAAATGATCGTCATCCCTTAATTTACCCTGTTATATCGATCATGATGCCCGAGTAACTTAAATCTCTTATTCCCTATTCTTTTAAAAGGCAAATGAGAGATTTAAGTAACTCGGGCATCATGATGGATATGGTCGTTTAAATATTTCCCGGTGGTCGACAATTAGCTGTAACACCCTAACGTGGAGATCAAAAATCGTAAAATCCAGTCGATAGAATTTTCAGTGAAAAATATATGGGCTGCCTATAGAACCCCCTTAAAACATTTTCCACATACAGTATGTTTTTTTCGCGAGAAATTTTAAGGAAGGGTGAGGAGAATTCTCCTTAACTCGTAGACTCGATTCTAGCCAACTCTTTCCCACACACGCACATTTAATCGCATTTTACGACGCTTAATCATAATGCCCAGATCAATTATAAAGTTATCGATAAACTTGAAACAAATGACGTTTGTGCGTTTTTTTTTTGAAATTTTTACTGTATTACAGTACTTATTTTTTGCAAAAATTTTAAATACAAATTAAAATTTCATCGTGATCAAAAAAAATCTAAGACTTTTCCCATTACACTATACCCCAAAATGATCACGTGACCGTATATTAAGGAATTAAGGTTGGAAAGTAGTACTGTTTTTTCCACAAAATTGCTTAAATCATTTTTGAAAGAAGTTGTTCCTTAGAAGTTTTAAGACTTTTTCCCATTACACCAAAGTCCAAACCGATACGTGACCTTCAAATGAGAAATAAGGTTTTTGGTGAATAGAACAATAGTGATCAAATTACGCCGAAAATCTTTTTTGGGCAATAAACACCTAATTTAAGAGTTTTTGAACCATAATAATATTTTCCAAACACGTCAACGTGATCTTATTTTTCGAGAAATAAGAATTTATTATACATTTTTAAACCTTATTGGATTAGTTCGTCACGTGATTTATCGACATTAGGGTAATGGAGAAAAAGTCTTAAAAGCGTCTGAAGTTCATCCCCAATGTTTTTATGTATTTGAAACTTTCTAAATTACCTTATCGTACAATGGTTTTTGATATCAATCAATAATACCGATTGATTTTTAATTTCAAGATTCTGTTTGTATTATTTGTAAAATTGGCCGCCGGTTAGACTAGAGCATTCTAGAATCAAAACTTCCGAAAAATTAATTACCATTGAATCAATGAAGGAGCGCACGTAGGCGTGAGTATGTCTCACATTCTTTCCACAATAAATGATATTGAAAATAATTTAAGAGTCAAGTTCAAAGAAATTTGCAGAAAAACTATAATATTTTTTAGACACACACTGCTAGAAAATCATTGAAGTTTTATATGAGGTAATTGCAAATATAATTAAGGTTTAATTTCTCTCATTATTGCACTTATAGTCGAGTCATTGAATTTGCAACTTTTTTTCTTATCTTCATTAAATCCTTTAAATCGTTTAAAATTTTATTTGTTATTTAATTGTATAGCAATTGTCTGAATATTATGTTTAATCTCCGAAGAGTCTGCGCCATCGATGCGCAACTGCCTTACGCAATATTCAAGAACCCTTAAATTCATGCTGTATGAATGAAAATTACAAAGTGATCGACTCGACTAATTGAAAATAATTGACGCTTGTGCGTTTTTTTTTTTCGAAATTTGTACTATGTATACAGTACTTATTTGTTGCAAAAACCAATTAAATCATCAAGAAAGCCTTTGAGCGGGACAAAAAAAAAATTCTAAGACTTTTTTTCCCCATAACCCATAGCCCCCAAAGTGATCAACGTGACCGTATATTACAAGAATAAGGTGACCAAAACTAGTAACTGTTTTTTCAACAAATTACTTAAATCAATTTTGAAAGAAAGTGAAGTGGTTCTTTCAGAAGTTTTTAAAGACTTTTTTTCCATTACACGAAAGACCTAAAATGATACGTTACCTCAAATTAGGAAATGAGGGTTTGATGAAAGTAACAAATAGTGATCAAAGTTATCGCCGGAACATTTGTTTGGGCCAATATAGCACACCTAATCAAGATTTTGAACATAATTAATTCTTCAAACACAGTCACGTATCTATTTTCGGAAGAAATCAGGATTTATCTTATGACAATTTCAACCTTATTTGAATTATTCGTCAACGTGATTTATTCGGAACTTGAATGTAAGAGAAAAAATGTCTATACAAACACTTGAAGTGACGCCCTGGAATTTTTTTGCACGTAATTTGAAGTACTTTTCAAAATTACGTTAATTATGCCTTTCTATCAAAATTACCAATCAGTGGCAAACCCCTTAAAACGAATCGTCAGGAATTCTAAGAATTTTAACATGCATTTTAAATTGGCCCCCCCCCGGCTTAAATAGATCATTTAGAAAGTCCAAACTTACGGAAAACCTGATAACAATAATAATGCTAGGCGAAAGAACGAAGATACGATTGATAAATTATTTTCTCCGCGAGATACTCAATAGTTTAAAGAAAATATTTAACATGAAATGGATGTGAAAACATTCCATTTTTTTGCCAGATGCAATACCCAAATTGGTGCGGTTTAATATTGAAATATGAGAATGTCAAATAAACCCTGAATTTGTGTTATTTATGCACTTGCTTCTGAAATCGGCAAAAAATGAGAGAGTTTTTAATTTCTATATCCACATTTGATAACTTTTATACAATTTTTAACAAATGTTTTTATAGGACTGTAAGAAATTCTTTGAATATATAATATCATTGAAAAAATATATATTGAGAATGAATGTTCGTTATAATGCCAATTAAGCGCTGCGCATCGATGCGCAAAGACACTACGGCCCAGAGATTGTCGGCCACTACGGAGTTAAGCTATTGAAAAATGAATGTTGATAATGAACTGCTAATATGGCCGTTAAAAGTGTCAACAGTTGGCTAGAACGAGCGGACCATTCAGTCATAAAGTCTACATTACTGATAGGAGGATTCTCCCGAACGATCTTTCAATTCTTCCACGAAAAAAAACACACTGTATATATGAAAATACATTTCAATTTCGAAATAATGTGGTAAAAAAAGTATACAGGGTTGATTAAACATGGGAAAATATTTTCTGCGAGAGTCATTTTGTTTGTTTATTTTTCAAGATCGTCAAGCACGGCGATTTTTTAAATTTTGGTTGAAGGGTGGACCCGACGCTATTTTTCAAAACGACCATTTTTAAACTTTTTTCTGGAGCACTTTAGAGTCATGGTTATTTAAGAATAATTTATAGTTTTTTAAATTAAGCCTTGAAAATGTAATTTCAAGTACTTTTAAGTGAATTTAGCGTCAAGCAATCAAAAGCTTTTGTTCAAAATTATTAAAAAATATGAAATAATTTTTTTCGCATTAAAATAACGTTTTTAAATTTTTTGACAGTGCTATAGCATGAATTTTACCGATTTCCGGTATTTCGTCGTGAATACAGTATTTCTTGGCAAGAAAAGTACTTCTGTTCTCTCATATTTTCTCAGAAGATGGCGCTATAGTTGAAACTTTTTTTTTAATTTTTCGGACAACACAGCCATGAATCAAGTTAATTTTTATAGCCTTCAGGATTTATATCGTTCAAGATGTTATATTACCCAGCGGTGCCGACAAAATATTTAGTATCTGGAAACTGATAATAAATTTCAAAAAACGAATTTTTGACGCATACCTTACAAAACATCTTAATTCAAAGTTCGGCAGTACAAGTTTACTATTTTGGCCTTTCCCAGTTTCTTATTTGTTTAGTTTGGTAAGTTACCAATGGTAACCGTCGTTTAAATGCGCTTATAGCAATCACATCCTACTTGTACGACCATCTTTTTTCGCAATCTTTTATTTTTATAGTTGAGTACCTGTGAAAGTGCTCCGAGCCAATTTTAATCAAATAAAAAAAATGAAGTTTCGATTTTAAGTTTTTGACAGATTTAGCTATGAAATGAAAATAAGAATAAATTTAATAAAAACGTAAATACAATTCTATGAATCAAAACCGGTAGATTTAATCAGTAAGAAGACGAAAAACTCCGTTTTTTATGAAGTTCACAATTTAATTTTCAAAAATAGATTAACATAGTTGAAGCTCAACCATTTTTCAGAGGTAAAAATTTAATCCCTGAAGTTTTTTCTCAAGAGGTACTTAAAGGGGTACTGGTCGCTGGTTTTATGAAGCCTAAGGGGCATTACAAATGCTCCAAAATGACCCAGGGTGATAACGAAGTGCACTACCGACCAAATCATCGAAAAAATTCACTAAATTTTCACGTTTTTCGATTTTTTCAAAGTATTTTTTTCAAAATGAACTTAAAAAATAACGTTTGCTTTAGTTTAACAACTAAAACGTCAAAATATCATCTTGACGTTTAAGTGTCGAAAATAAAAAATGTTTTCTGCTCTAGCGCTCGAACGGTTAAATATTTGGTCATAGTTTAAAAATACCGTTTCCAGAAACATTCAACTTACGAATCGTTTGGTACATTTGAAAATGTCATACGATGACATAAATGTCATAAATAAATTTTCAAATCGTTATCCTGGGAGTTAAAAAATGAAATCGTTACCTCGGACAACAGATTTTTGTTAAAAATTATCTCAAAAGACTAAAGTGCATGCAAAAATAGTTTACCATGTAACATGTGTGACAGAATACCGTATCTCGAATGAGACAAAATTGGTGTTTTCGCGCCTGCCTAATCATTGTCGAGCAACAAACCAAATCGGTTTTGTTGCTCATTCCTATTTTCCCGTTTAGAGAATCACATCAATAAAATATGGAATAAGAATACATTTTGTGTTTATTCTTGTGTCAGTCAGAACCCGCATTTAAATCCTGAAAGCTTGCTCAAAGTGGCAAGTATAACACATGTAAAAAAAATACGACTTTCCGTGACTAAAATAGAAGAAAAAAGTTCTTTTCGCCATCTTTGATACATTTTTAGTGAGAAAATACAATAAAATACGAAACATTATTTTCCGCCTTTAAATTTCACAGATTATGAGCAAGTTTGAAACATTTTTGAAATAGAACGAAAAAAAATACAAATTAAAAAAAAATATTTGCTCCTGGTTAATCTATTTACCGGTTGGTTCAACATGCTATCATAAAAAATTTAATTAAAAGTTCTTCCAGAGATTATGAACCAACATATAGGATTTTTTTAGTTACTTCCTATGTATATGCCGAGAGTAATCAGCTTAGCTGATTCAGCTATTCAAAAAGTCCATTTTGCCTATAGAACCCCTAAAGAAAAATTAAGGAAAAATAAAAAAATTGAATCCTTGACCCTGTCGATAATGCTTTCAAAATGTAGAAAGAAAAGTGGAGATACATTTTTATTGAGACCCCTAAAATAGGGTCAAAATCTGAAACCAAATCCAAGCATTTTTTTCCAAAACTTTCCTTGGTGAGCTGCCTACGGTTTTTCCGGTCAATTAAAGTCATAAATCATTGTCATACCTTGAAAACTCAGAGAGGAGATACATTTTAAAAAAATATATCCGTAAGTTTTGTAAGCTCGTTCCTGACTGGACGAGCCATCCGTCACATAAAACATAACAATTTGATTAATTGTATTTGAAACTTACACGTAGTAATTTTTTCTCGCAAAAATCTTTTCTTGGATATTGTACATGAATTTGTTGCTTGCTGCTGGTCAATCTGCAAGTTGTTTTATCTGATCTGAAATCCCATGAAAAAACTTCCTTTCCAAAATACTTGATTCCGAATCGAATGTGCCTAACTTTAACTCCAACGTGTCCAAAAGGAATTTGTGTCAGAATAAATGGTTTTTTCAGCCGGTTTGCCCCTATTTTAAGGTTGGAGGGTAAAACTGCATAAATTTTCGGTCCGTTTTTCGTTACCGTTCTCAAGACCTGTCGATTGCCCTCTTGCATTTTTTGTATTACTGGCTCCTTATTAGGTGATTTGGTTTCTGAGCCCAAATCTGATGTGGATGTCGGAGAATCTGGGTGATTAAAATCTGCACTTGACGAATTTGGCGATGATAACGATTGGTATCCCGAGTCAGTTAATCGTTCATCCTCATTTTCCCGTTCTTTGGCCTCTTTACTCCACAAATGTCTCGGGTAAATTTCGTCCGTATCATTTTTTTCCAATTCGGGCAATAGTTCGTAAACCCTAAACGCTTCGGCCCCATCCAATTTTGATAAATCTTTGCGCTCGAGAACATCGGGCAGTTTGTTCAACGCGCATCTGAGACGCGTTTTCCATGTGGCAGGGTCGAATTTGTCAACGCCTTCAACGTACTTTCCACGGTGTTCAGCCCAGGCCTGAAGAAATGTTACATAAAATGAAGCGGTCGGTCCTTATTTGACAGTCTTTATTTTATTTGAGAAAGTGCTACAACTTTGAGAAGTTAGGAAACTTTTTAAAATTTTTTTTTTGTAGGCGTCAGAAGTTATCATATAATTTTTGACAAACTATTCAAATTTTGTACTATAGCCAGGCTATTTTCAAACTTGTGGCGCTAAAGAGCTATAAACTCTACTAAAACTTTTTGGAACGTTCTGTTTATTTTTCAGTTTGACTGCGTCAAATTGCTCGGGGTGGCTCATGAAATCAAAACCAAAAATACAAAAAAAAATTAAAGCAGTTTTCCAAATTTTCCACAAGCAAAGCCAAAATTTAAAAAAAAGCTCAAGATGGACAATTTTCGAAGTCATTTTAGCATCCTAGCAAAAAACTTTAAAAATTTTTATCGCAGATCAGATACTGAAGCCTACTTTATAAGGACCATGCGGCCAGATCTGAACTGTCAAAAAGATTTCAAGTGTTTTGCTATTTTTTGACATAGGCTAAACTTTTTTAAAAACGAATAATTAGCCCAAATTAAACACTTTCTCTAAAAATTAAAATGTTTTTCTAGATGTCTCAAGTTCGTAGACTCAGTTTTTTTAAATTTAACACTTTCTCCCGATTTGAATAAGTTCTCTAGAATTCCCAAATTTCGAAGACTCAGTTTTTTATTCTGTACAATTTTACATGAATATGGAATAAAATATCCAAACCGTCGTAAATTACTATTTTATAATATAAAAAAAAGTTGTTTGAAACCTTTTGTTCAACGTCCCTTCAAATTTTTTACAAGCTTTTTTTGAATTTTTCTCTTCCAGTTCCTTTTTTTTAATTCCACAGATTATTAATAAGTAAAAAAATTAAAATTGGTTTTTAGCTGTTGAGAGTCTCAAGTTTAGACGGCAGTTATTTTCAATGAATTCAAAATATCCTATTCAGGGACAAAAATAGGAATTTTTTCTTGTTAAGGTTATGTACAAAGTGGTTTATTCATCACAATATTATTTCGCAACATTATATTGTAAGTTACGGTTCATATAAAATAAGTGATTTTAATCAGACTTTTTAAGTCAAATGCTTTCCAAGGTATACACTCATAAGCATATATGAATTCATAAATGGTTGAAAATAAATTATTTTTAGTAATTAAATTGACCGAAATTTAATCTGGCCGAGCATAGGAATAGAATACGCCTATCGCTGATCCCCATCCTCGAATAGAGAAACAGAAAAACTGTAATTTTATCAAAATCGGGTTTAGGTCGGTGATCCAAGGCGTGATTTAATTTCGCCGACTTACGCTACTGCCTCAAAATATGAGTTTTTGCGTCTTTTGAGGCGTTTTCGGTGGAGGGTTAGGGCCCCCCGGTATTGAAGATCACCGTATTGAATTTCGAAAAAGACTTTGTGAAAAAGGATCGACTTTCGACGAACTACTTTTTCTAACAAAGGATACATGCCGAAGGGGGATATAAGAAGGGGATTAAGGGGGTGGTGGTCGGTAAAAAGATGATAAGTAGTGTTTCGAGGTTAAGTTCCTGACGTAATACACAATATTAGGCCAAATTGGTCCAAAATTATTGCCACTTGCGACCCCGATAACCACGACAACGATTAAGGGGGTACTGGTATTTTATTCGACTTACGACTGCTAAAAAATTATTATTTCAGTATGAACCGCTCTTAAAGTGACGCGAAACTGAGGCCAGATTTATCAAATTGCCTTTCTACTGAATTTCTATGCGAATGTAAAATCGTTTTTATTCTCACTTTAGAAAATGGAAAACCCGAAACGTCAATAAAAACTATTTTTAAAAGAAAAATTATAATAAAGTGACTTTCATTCACTGAAAATTCTGAACTTTCTGCAAGTCAAACAGCTTATTCTTTAAATTTCGCTTATTTGTTTCAAAATTAAAAAAAAATATTAGAAATTTTGTCCTCAGTGAAATCTCAGGTATATGTTTATGTATACTTTCACTAAGCTGGTTCAAAAACTGTACATTGTATTTCTGGTATACAAAATACTGATTATCTTGAGTTCTGGAACAAAATTTTAAAATATGTTACAAACAAAATATGCGGAAATCTTTTTGTATCTATTTGCTTGCATTAAAATTAATAACCATTCGGATTTTAAAAATATATAAATTTTCTAATTACAGTTTTTAGTTGTACAAAAAATTAATTGTAAGAGCAAAACCGTCGTGACTTTGATGTTTGGCCACCTTGTGGTTAAAATAAAGGAAAGATATACATCAGAATGTTTTCTAGAAAATTTATCAAATTTTAAGGGTAATTTCGAGAAATTCTGAGGAAAAAGATTCGAAGAAAAATTTCCATTTATCACTCAAAATTTTGGACTCATCTTGACGCTAAATATAATTAATTTAATAATAAATTAGGACAAGCCAAATTGTTTTTGGACAAGATTTACTATTTTGAAAGAAACGGCATAATTTCTCATTAAAACCGTGAACCGTTAAAATAAATTATATTTGTCGGTCTCCTATATTATCGCCATGAATCCCATTTTGCCCGAATGACTTTCATGCATTGACTTTTCCGCTTGTTTATAAATTAATTATTTTGTTTATTATTTTGTGGCAATTGGCGGTGTAGGAGTTCGATTCTCTTGAGCATCATTTCGACATTTAATTTAGGCCCCAAAAGGTTAAAATCCACCGCTTTCTTGGTTTTTTGAAATGACAAAGGAGCTGCCCTGAGTAGAAATCTTCAAGTGATGTAATGCACTAAGCAAGAAAGCACTGAAAAAACTATCGGCCAAAATATCAACCGTTTTGTCCTTAGGGTGGCTATAGGGTAAGGAAAGTCAAAAGGCCAAGATGCGTAGAATTACTACACCACGTATTTGCTAACTATTTGTAAATGACATTTCGTGTTTATAATCTACAGAAGCTGTAGTGCAAATAAAGCATGAGAAACCATTATTTAACTTTAAAATTATAATGAAATTGTCGGTTTCAATGCGGAATTTTGTGAATATTATATTTTATGTGGAATTTTTTGCTGCATTATAAAAATTATTATATATCGATTATATTATATACAATATGATACAGCAGGGTCCGGCGTATAAGTGAAATCTACGCAGAAACCTATGTAAACCTCCGCAAAAACCCACACATCTGAAGATAAAAAAATTCTGCCCGACGTCCTGCAAAATATAGGCATTTTTCCGAAAATCCGGCGTATAGGTGAAGATTTTTCGCAGAAAACATTCACTTACATACGCCGTATACGCCTGTATACGCCTTACCTACATATACTTTCACCTGTATACGCCTGTATTTCGTGTAAGAACATTGAAAATAACCGGTTTCAGTTTAGAAAACTTGTAAAAATCTCGGTGATGATGATAATCATGTAAAATCAATCGTCAATTTTGCTACAAAATCTATTAAATTGTGGAAGTAGACAAAAAAGACCGACTTTGATTTGTTGAAACTCCGACCAATCAGAACCGAATCAAAAACTTAAAAACTGAAAAAAAACCATCTTTGAAAAATTCATCTTCATTTCTATTTTTATGATCAAACTATTATATCGATAACGGGGCCTCCTCGCACATAGTAGCCACTTTTTTTATAATTCGGCTTTTGAAAACGACTCATGACTAGAGCTTGGGACTGCATTTTAAATAATTTTTGTACCTTCAAATCTTTTGTTAATAAAGTTTTATAATTATCGAAAACAAAATCCGATTAAGTTCTTAGATAGCTCAAACTGAACACAAATATTTAATGAATAATAAAATAAAATGGAAATTGGTCCGAATCGGACCATTTTTTGATTTTCTTCCGAGATTATTGAAATTGTTTAATTATCAGTTTGGAAACAATGGTCGGATTCGGACCATTTTTAATTTATTTTTCTCTAAATAGTTGTGCTCAGTTTGAGCTGTCTAAGTACTCAATCGGATAAGTTGTTTTCAAAAGCAGAATTATATACAAATGTTGGCTAAAAAGTGGCTGATATGTGCGAGGAGGCCCCGTAATCGATATGTATCAACTAATTTATTTAATTCAAATAATGGTTTTAAAATGAGTACCACTCTCATCTTTTAAACCCTTTTTAAATTTGAATACCTTTATATATCTTCTTTGGACTGTAATAAAATGAACTACAGAAACCAGTTTTAGCTGGAGGTGGTATTCTTACTTTCTGAAAAAGGTCATTTTTCGCATCAAAGAAGTTGCCAGCCACCTCCCGAAGCAAACCTAATTGATTGATAAAGCTACTTAGATTAAAAATTGTGTATATGATTTCTATCTTTTGAATCAGACTCAAAAAAAGTTCAAACATAGTAAATGCGTGACGGAGTAAAAAGTTTGATTTCCAATCATTAGACCGTATAACCGTTGGGGTGACCGATAAATTTGTCTACGCCCTGGAACAGTTTAAATAAATAAATTTTGCGTTTTTTGTTTGAAAATATTATATTTTATTTAGACTGTCTTTTGGATATACAGGACCAAAATTTGGACCTTCAAATTTGCCTCTTTCGGATCAACACCGTTTGCGCCATAATTGAACAAAATCTGAGAAAACCAAGAGATTGAAAAGAAAAAAGATGAGAACATTGCATGGAAAATGACATTTTGAACGCATTATCAGCTGTATACAATGTATAATTTGAACAATATGATTTTTTTGAAAAACACTTTATAAAAAATGAGGACTTTGTTTATTATTTTGAAAAAATTGGGAAAATTTTAAGAGTACCAAATGACTCAAACAGACAAACCTAAAAATTCTCTGTCCTTTTTCAGAAACTTAAAATAGTTAAATGATATAAACACGACGTTTTCTAATCCTCAGTTAGAAAGAGAGAAGATGTATTTTTCTGTTTTGATTGAATTGCAAAACAACTCAACAGTTTTCAAAAAATTGACGCTGATTACGGGTCGAAATTTTCAAATAATAAATTGTTGGCAAAAGTGTGAGCCCCCTTAATCGGTTAATATCTCGGCTAAATAAAATAATTTTCAGATTGAGTGAGAGTGCCTGGAGCAATCACTGTCCCCTAACTGAGAATTAGAATTCTCAACCCCCTTTTATGTTTAATTCCAAATTTAAATATTTCCCGATGCGTTGCAGAACGAAAAAATCGCCGCAATAATTAAACAAACAGAACTTCAAACAGGTGAACTTGTCTTTATAAAGATAAAAGAGATAATATAGGGAGTTCAAGCGCGTTTATAATTTTTTTTATTCGATTGTTTAAAAAATTCGAAATTAAAAATCAGTCATTTTTACGTCTCAATTTGCTTATTCTGCTATAAAAATCGGTAAATTTATTTAAACCGCTGATTTTGCAAATTGCCGAAAATCGGATAATTAGTCGGTTTTCCGGAGAAAAAACGATGTTTGATCCAAATGTAAATTTAAGCGTTTTTCCTCAAAATACTGACAAAGCTTTACCTTGAAAATAAGGCAGTCTTCTTCACGCCAGCTGAATTTCCCAGCATGTTTCCAGGGTATTCGAAAAATTGTTTTTTCCTCGTTAATCCACGATAAACCCGGATAGTTTGCACTAAAATTTTACATAAAAACTCTGAAAAACTTCCGAAAAAATTTACCTATCAATCATCTTCTCGAGCCATGGCCGTAATTTTCGTGGGTTTTTCTCTTTCTCTAAAATCTGCATGCAGACTGTCATGATTAATTAACTTAATTAATTAATTAATAATAATTTATATAAAAAGTGTGTTTTTAAGTGATTGTTTGGTCGAAACTATTTGGAGTGGATTAGTGCTCTCTAGATGGGGGGACGGGTATCGCTGCGGGCGGTTCGTCCTTTTGCTCGGTTGTTAGTCCGATTCACCACCCTAAGCACCGATTGCCCCCACCACCAAGTGGACAGCGCCAAGTAGGAAAATAGGCAAAGATTTTGGAATTAAAAACCCCTTTTATCAAGGAAAAGCACTGGAGGACACACAGTTTCTGACTCTTGAAATCAAAATTATAACTATTTTTTAACCTCCAGAATCTTAAAAGTTGAACTTTCCGTAGACTCTCAAACGAAAAAAAAATTCTAGAAAAACATATATTCTCGAAGATGATTAAAGTTTATTTTGAAAAACTGATGAATCATTTTCGCGAATAATGAAACTTTCAACAATTAAAAAATCCAACATTTTTTCAAAATAAAAGTTATTCGAAATTTTTCGAAATTTGATTCAACCCCAAATATCCTTCATTAGCGAATTTTCAGGAAATTGCGACTTCAAAAAAATATTACTAAAAAAATAGTACATCCTGTAAAAAATATCGTTATATTTGTTGAGGCAAATGAAATTTAAACCCCGTTTTTATAGTCCGAAAGCCCCTACCAGGGGATAATCCCCTGGGGATTCTCCGCAATTTAAGTCAATATTTTTCTTAGTTTATAAAATTTAAAGGTTTCATTTGGCAATTTTAACCCAAAAAACGGACCATTGCGCACTTTCGGAACATTGGGAACCAAACGGGCCATTTAAGGAAAAGTTAAGGAAATGCGTGGGTGTTGTCGGCCGATTGCGCACTTTCGGACCATTGCCAAACCCCATTTCAGCTTGTTTTTGAATAATTTTTCTCAAAATTTTCTGAAAAATTAAAAGGTTGCTCGAAAACTTCCAGGTTGAATAGTGTCAGTTTGTTTTGGTACCTCTCAACACTAGGCTGGTGTAATATAACATATAAGTTTAGAATTTACTTTATTTTTTAAATACGCACCAAAAGCTTCACCACCAAGTGGCCTGCGATGTAACAAAATCGCGGTGAAGGAATAAAACACCGCTTTTATCACTGACAATACCCCGCAACACACCAAAGTATTACAGAAATATAATTTAGACCTGAACTTTAGCCATAATCACCGCATTTATTACATTATTTCAACGTAAAAAGATATCTCGCGGGGTCTCGTGAAGCTTTTAGGTGGAGAGAAGGCAAGAGATCAGGGTGTTTTTTCTAATTTGAAAAACTATGAAAAAACGTTTGTATTTTATTATTTCAAGAACTTTTATTTTTATTATTGAAATTGTTATTAAAAACCGAATTTTTATACAGGATGTAACGTTTTTACTGGAATTTTTCTTTCCGGGGATTACTCTTGATACTTTCTTCATAATTTTGATGAAAATCACTATTTCTTAGAGAACAATATCATTTTCTCGGTAAATGAAGATTAACTCAGAATTCAAAATATTTTTTGATATGTTCTAGGAAATCATGAATAAAAATTATTCATGCAAAAAAATCAAAATTTTACCAGGGAAGTGTTCAAAAACGCAAAAATGGTTGAAATTGTCTATCTTTTGGCTTGAAATTTTCGCAATAAATTCAAAAATAATTCAAAGCCAAATGATAGGCAAAAATTTTTCGAAAAATGCTTATTTTTTAGAAACGGAACATAGTTTTTTTCCAATAATTTTTATAGGTCAATTTCAGCACAGGAACCTACAGTGCTCCAAAATTAAATTAAATCCGAGGTCCTATCTTACTCTAGACTCATAGCTACTTGTTGGTCACGCGCTTCCGACGTTTTTAATCAAGCTTATAACCGAAGTTTCATTATCAACATAAATCAAAAGCAATATAACACAGTGTTATTAACACTCGAATTAACACGTAATCTATGAAGATGAAGAGCTTTTATTTTTGGTGCAAAATGAAGATGTTTGTTCGATTATCACCGATTCGTTGTTTTGGAAATAATCTCACGTCCTCCAGAATCTGGAGTCCAGATGCTACTTAATTGTTCGTTAAATTTTTAGAGTTTGATGTGCCTTTTTCACCCGATTTTTTAGATATCAAAAATTTTAGTATCATTTACTAAAAATGGGCCCTCTTCCCGGATTTAAGCATATCACGTGATACAAGATCGAAGTTGTCTTCACAAGATAAATTTATTTTGGCAACGATGCACAAGTATTCACTTTCAAAAAATATCTTTCCCTAGATACCAGCAAATTTTTATTTTAATTGTTATGCATGCACTTAACACTTTTTTAAATACTTGCTAATCTCACATTTGTATTTTATGTCTAGTTCTGAAATAATTATTCCGGAAGTGAAACATAGGCAAAAAATCCTAATAAATCAACTCCCCGTAATACTGGAACCAAACATTCGAAAAAAAATCAATTATTTTTTTGGAACCAAATCAAAATTCTTCATAATGTGCTTGAAAGAAACGATTCTACGATCCCGTTTTTTGCCCTTTTTTTGATGGTTTTAAGTATGCGTGAGCTAATATATTGGCTCTGTGCTCACAAGGGTTAAGCAAACGTTTTTGCATTTCGAATCATCGGGCCTTTTGTGATTTTTTTATAGTTTTCAAGTTCACAAATAATACAAAGTCTAGAAAATTTTTATGCCCACTGTCAGAATAGTGAAAAGTGATGGACCATCACTGATGGTGCTTGCATTGATCATTAGAAGAATTCTTATGGAGAAGGTCCATGAAAAAATTGTCTCTCATCTTTTTGATGAAATTGGCCTTAGAGTTTGGAGAAATGTTAGTTCTTTCAAACTCCTGCCATTTGCTAATTTATTTTTGCACGTGAAGAAGTTCGGTGTTCAGAAGCTCTTATACGAAGGGTGCGTTTAGTCATGTCTACATACTGTTTGTTACATGTACATATGAATTGGTATATGCAATAACATGTATCAACTTTTGGTATAGTGGGTTTGCTGACGATTTGAAATAAGAAATTTCAAAAATAAAAATGGGTATCAATGTTCTTAAACTATCTTGTAGAGAATTTTTCTCTGGTCATTTTAAGACAAAGGATTTTTTTGTTTTTGAAAAAATTTCAAAAAAAATCGATTTTTTGGTCAAATTTTCGAGATTATACAAGGGGTCATGAAGCCAGTCATAGCGACTTCGTATGAAGAGCTAGAAAGCTTATTTTTTGGCAGGTAAAAATTAAGCGTTTTTTAGTAAACCGTTTATTTGAATTAGGGTCCGCGAGCATGGCGGTCGACCTCAAATAACCGGTCAAAGTTCAAGGTCAATTTCAAGTTCATCGTATAATTATGTACTAAAAGGTCGCTAGAGAGCAAAAACTGGTCAAATTTTTGAGATTTTACAAACTTGAAGTTTGACCAGTTTTTGCTCTTTAGCGACCTTTCAGTACATAATTGACCCATAGTTGCTAATATTTTCATCAAAAAGTTGACCCTTCCAATTCTTTTGAGGGTACTTTCAAGTCTCTACGATGAACTTGAAATTGACCTTGAACTTTGACCAGTTATTTGAGGTCGACCACGATAGTCGCGGACCCTAATTCAAATAAACGGTTTACTAAAAACGCTTAATTTTCACCTGCCAAAAAATAAGCGGTCTAGCTTTTCATACGGAGTCGCTAGAACTGGCTTCAGGACCCCCTGTGAAATCCCGAAAATTTGACCGAACAATCGATTTTTTGGAAAATTTTTTCAAAAACAAAACAAATCCTTGATCTTAAAATGATCAGAAAATAATCTCTTAAAACATTGATACCCATTTTTTACTTTTAAAATTTCTTATTTAAAATCGTCTGATGTTTATGCGTACTGTATTTGATCTTTTGTTGTTGTTGAAATAGTATATATCAATACTTTGATATTTGAGGTTCGTGTTTTACTCGATTTTTGTTTTCGCGCCGTTTTGTTCACTCAGAGACAGTTTTTCAACTTTCATTATTAGTCATTAAATAAAAAACTTGAAACTGACGCGGTACTAACAGTAGCAAAAAAATTTTCCAAAAAAAGGGACAATATAATTTCCGAACTAATGGCTCATTTTGATTTTTTTTTTCTCAAAATGGTATAAAGATAAAGTTTTGATATTCAAATTTGAGAAAATTCATGAAAAAAAACGATAAAATAATTTTCGAACGCGGAATCCGAGAGAGATTTAGTTTATATTTTAAAAATATCATCGCAAGTTCTAAGAAATTTTTCATTTATAATATTTTTGAACAATTATTTTTACTTTTTTTGAATGCTTGAAAGTTTTTAACCCCCTCACACTCAAACGCCATTCGGGGAAAGTCGATTTTTGACCAATGAAAAACCCGGATTTTTTCGAAAATTTTCAAAATTCTGTCCGAATGAAAAATTTTGTTTTTTAATTCTCTACAAAATGTACTTTTCCGATTTTTCATAACTATCATAGGTTTAAAATGGACAAATATCGATAACACCCTAGACGCGAGATTTTTTAAATCCTCAAAACGAGATAAATATAATAAATCCACAAACTTTTAATTCAAACCTGTTATAGAGTTTGCAATTTTATTTCGAGAAATAGTTTTAAAAATTTCATACTTAGATATTTTTTCCTACTTTTTTTTAGGATTTTCGCTTAATTTTCGTAAGAAAATTCTAGCGTAAATACGAAAAATAAAATAAAAATTTTGAGGAGACCAAGATTTAGGAAATCACCTGAGGCTACTCCTGGTAGCATTTATTTTTTCTGGTCTTTATTGAGAGTTTTATTTATTCTCAAGTGATTTCTATATAAACACAAAAAAAATAAAAAACACTCAATTGCGCGAATAATTATTTTTTGAAATAAATCAGTTTGATTTTTAGTTAGAATTCGAGGCGAAGCGACAAAGAACACAGCTGAAGCTTGATTAATTTGATATCATGCCGAGTTATCAAGCCTACAGCTTACCCATATACTCAATTTGTCCTCTCTTTAGTGGCTGAACATCTTGATCAAATAAATTTATTTTTATCCTCAAAAATAGGTTGCTTACGATTTTTGAAATGTTCTTTTTTGGCACAGAAAAAAAAAGAATTATTATGTTGTAGGCTAATGGATAGAGATATTTATAATCAGAGAACAGATTCAGAAAGCCAAGGTTTGATTTATTTATTTATAATTTGCATATCACTCTGGAAAAATAGTTTTATAAAAAAAAATTAACTTCATTTTTATGACGTATATCGATCAAAGTTTCCCTTCAAAGTTCAAGTCGAAAACTATTTTTATTCAATTTGTTTCTGATTTTTGTGTGTGCATTTTGGCACGACGGAATACGAAAACTTGATTTTCAGACGATTGAGATAAGCTATTTTAAATTAGAAACCATATTTCAATAGCCAGTGTTCTATTTAATCTTTTGTAATACATATGTGATTTTGAAAAATGTATGGTTTTTTGATGAAGTGCCTGAAACTAAATCTCTATTTTGTCTTGCATTTATCCAGCACACAAAATTAAACTTAAATAAAAATTATTAGCCTCCAATTTAAGTCTATCTTTGATCTCGGGTCATGAAAAATAATGAATATTCTATCGCCTTTATTATCTCCGTAATAACAGCTCAAAGTCGGGTCCCCGAATGGCGTTTTGGGTGTGAGGGGGTTAACCCCTGGAATCACAAAAAAAAAGTTCCGCCACGGCACCAGAGCCGATATATCGGCTCTACTTTGGACGTTGTTTACAGAAAGTTCAAGGTAGTTTAAGCTCCAATTACTTTTGCAATAGAAAGTTAAAAAGTTATATTTTTGCATCAATCAATTCAAATTCTAAAATTTCGATTTTTAGTTCTAAAAAATATAGTTGGAAAACCAAGGTGTAGAATATCACGTGATACGTGCCCATCGTAGTCTTCAAAAATTTTGTTTCTATGGGTACCAAGTTGGTACTACCAACGCACAAGTATCTGCCTTACGTCACACTTTAATCCGATTAGATTTTTATATCATCGATCAAAAGTTATTTTGAAAAAAGTAAAAAAAAATGATGAAAAAATCACGGATTTCTGATGACGCCTATGCTATCTCTTTCATAATACACCGTCGACCTTACTTTTTCTATTATTTTTAGTTTTATATGTAATCAAGTGACGTGTGGACACTTTTTGATTGATTACATTAATTTTTATATAAATAATTTTTTTTATGGAATACTTAAATCGCAAATTTTGAAATTTCACTTCAAAAAAAATATCTGTCCCAAGATACGATATACTTTGATCTTAAGTGTTTTGCATGCACCAAACACTTTCCTAAACTAGCTTATCTCACATTTGTATTTATGTCTAGTTTCGAAATAATTTTCCGGAAGTAAAACTTCGGCGAAAAATCTCAAAAATCAACTCTCCGTAATATTCGAACCAAATATCCAAAAAAATTGAGCATTTTTTTCGGAATCACCGCAAAATTTTTTATAATGAGTCGGAAGAACAATTCTGTGACATTATTTTGCCCATTTTAGAGGTTTTAGGTAGGCTTGAGCCGATATATCCGGCTTCTGTGATTCCAAGGGTTAAGTCAGTTTAATGGCTTTGTGCGTAAAAGGGCAACAAAATCAACCACTGTACTAAAATTAAATAAACTTTTGAAATTAAGACGATCATACAATTTTGTTATATGTGGACGTAATAATCCAAAAGAGCTGCTTTCCGCTACTACTTACATTTGGCAAGGGAGGATTCGTCAATTCTCCTACTCATTCTTGACATTATTTGACTTGAACTAAGTGTTTTAATCGCAAAAATTAATAAACTTCGGTTTAGGACATATCAAATTCTACTTCATTTCTAATTGACTTTCTCCCCTTCTTCGGCCTCTTTGAAGGTATTTTTTAGCTGTCATGCTCTGACGGCTCCGCTTGAACCCTCGGGCACTTCCATTATATTTTTTAGGGTTGATAAAAATCTCAGGCAATGAAAAAACTGAGATTTTGGTTGAAAAATCTTGGAGATGAAAATTTAAAAGAAAATGATGGACAACAATCATTTCATAAAAGCCTTATATATTTATAATGCTAAAATACATCTGACAAAATTCTGACAGATATTGCTCTTTAATTTTGAAAACAGTGATCAAGTTTTTGAATGGTAAGGTAAATTTTATCGACCTTTAATTTCCGCAAAATCCTTGATTTTTTGTATCCCAGGTCAGAGAAAACCTGCAGCGCAAAAATTAGAACGTCCAACAAAGTGGGTTCTGGTGATCCTAGAAAAATGAAATTAATACCATTAAATCAGAAATTTTTGTATTTTGGTAATTCGATGCGAGAAACTTGAAATAAAGGAAGATAAAATCTATTTTATTTTTTGGTGGTAAATACCGACACGAGCCCCCTTAACCCCCACCTGTAGCGCTGTGTTTAAAAACACAGAGACCAAAAATATTTTGGGGAAGTATCATCTTGGGCGGCGGAATATCGGAACAGACCCCCGAAAGTTCCCCTTATTTTTAATTTCAAGAATTTTGGTGAGTTTCAAAAATTGCTCATCAGACCGGAAATGCATGATTTGGATGCATTTTTTTGTTTTATGCAGTTACAACAGCACTGGAACCAGATAATAATATACAAATATACTTATAAGGGTTACTTTCGGAGATGAATATTTTGACAATATTTATTTTGGTACCCGGCACCCCCTGGTGGTGTGAATGGCGGTCAAAATTTTAAATTGACGATTTGAGAAGGTGCGCATCGCGCGCAAAAAATTCCAAATTGTGGCTCATGAAATTCTACCTATGATAGGCAAATAAAAAGTTTCCGGAAGCTGAAACTGAATTAATGTTTTCAAAAAAAAACTTTTTTCTGCCTACTAATTTTCGATGGTTAAATTTTTCCGTCAAATTACTAAAATTTTTTCTTCAACTTATTCTTGGTCACGTTCTTGCCGTTTTTAATTAAAAAAAATCAATATTTATCTCTTTTTTAACCATTACACACGAATCGTACAATATTGTACAGAATTGTCGTTTTTTGACCCACGAATTCGCTGTAGAATTTAAACCACTAATTATTTTTTTTTGAGATTCACTCTCCTCTTAAAGTTGGGCGACGCTTCATACAAACGGCTGTAAAAGTCTAGTATGAAAATATTTTCAACCGAAAACATCAGGGAAAATACAAAATTGTACGAAGATTAAGATCATGTCAATTAAAATGTCATGGCATATTTGTCTGCCAAATGAGAGCGTTCGAAAAATTGAAAATGTTTTTTTTCTGAACACCTTCGTCTCACAAAACTAACGATCGACATTAATCAACTTATTAAAATGTTCTTAAAGTCCAGTCACTGATGCAGAATTTTTCAAGTATCAAAACTGTTTTTTTCAAAAGTAAATCAGACTTATACTTTGTCAACGCATGGGATTTTAAGTAGAGTATGCCGAATTTCAAAAAAGTAGTCTTCAAAAACGAGGAAGATGATAATTTTTTTGAATTGTAAATAAATCGATCAAACCAAATTTATTGCGCCTTTTTGTTCTCTTTAGCGCCTCAAATACATTTGCGGTTAAAAAATATACATAATCAAAAATGTCAATTCATAAATTAAATTCAAAACAATTTATTTTTATCTATTTGAGAGAAACAAAAGTTAAAGAAAAAACAAGAAGATTATTAAAAAATAAGAGTTTACCAAAAACTTCGTTACTCCAATAATACTTATCAGAAAATAATTTTGAAAATGGCTTTAGTTAGATAATTATTCAATGTTTCATATGTAATCAAAATACATAATTTGAAAATGTCTGAGTTTTGATATAGACAGAAATATCGAAAATGTGACTTTTATCACTGAAGGAGTGTCGGTTTTGAGCCCTTTGAAATCATAATATCACCATTTCAAAAAAACAAGTTTGAAGATACTTGTTCGAACTTTGTTCCCTAGTCGTAACTTCGAGATCGGATGTGTAATAGTGATTTAATGATTTTTTAAAAAGGGCCTGTACAATAAGTGTGTAATGGGATAGAAAATTATTGGTGTGTAATGGTTAACGAGTTTGAAGCCAGATAATAGAGAAAAAGGAATTAGGCACCATAAAATTTAATCTCAAAATCCCAGATCAAATTTTTGCCCGGTGCGTTGCCCAGCCATGTTTCATAGTTAGCAAAGACTAGTGTGTTTCGAAACACTCAGATTCAGGTGGGGGTAAGTGGCTGGTGGTTCCTAAATTGACATATTCCCGATGAAAAATTAGTCAAACAAGGCTTTTAAGATTTTATTTGGATCAGCCAATTTTTAGAACTAGCCCTTAGCTTGCGAAAATATGTCACATTTTTTTGTATGAATACACTCCTGATACGTAACTTTTGCGAGACTTCCTATTCAAAACGGAAGAACGCTCTCCTCCTATCGTGAAAAAATCATTTTCAGCTCAGCAGAACAATTTTATTGTTACCTACGCAATTTTGGAGATAGACAAACTAAGGAAATCTGAGAAAACACGTAGGTTGAGGGTAAAAAGCTGAGCACTAACCATTTATTCGATGTTAGGTTTTATTTTGAAATCAACCTAAATTGTAATATAAGCTGTATAATAAGTAAGTCGAACTTCTGAGAGTCGTTTTTGTTGATTAGTGCTATATTTCTTCTAGAATATGCAAAAAACCACCCTATTTTGGATATTATTCATCGGAAAATCGATCTCCTTCAAGCTTAAATTTGCAACTTTGCTCAATTTTTTTGCAAAAGCTAGCCAAAAACAAATGTTAACTTCTGAGGATTGTTTTTCTCGAATTTCGACCACAAACTCAAAACATAAATTTTTCAAGGTCACATGAAAATTTTTTTGGAAAAAAATGTGCTTAAATTTTTTCGAAAGTAGACTCAAAAGAACGCCAGGAAAACACTGAAGAGAGAGTTGGCTTTTTGACCCGATATTTTCAAGTTCAAATTGAAAGAAACGTTTATTTAAAAAAATACTTCGAAAAAAACACAAAAATTTCTTCGGTTTTTGAAACATCAACGATTGATTTTGTGCATTTTTATGACATAATAACTCCAGAAAATGTAGAAACCACCCTTTTCACCCGTGTGAGAACAGAACCTATACATATTTAGGCTCAAGCATACTTGAAATCATCTTAAAAGGGCAAAAAAGGGTTGATTTTTTGAGTTTTTTTTCTAATCTTTTACTTCAAAAAAAACAAATGTCACCTATTAAGTTAATCAAAATTTGAAAATAGCCAGTTTTTAAAAAAGTGTTTTGTGCATGCTTGACACTAAAAACAAAAATTGATTGGTATACAGGAACAGATATTTTTTTTCGGAAGTGAAATTTCAAAATTTTCAATTTAAGTATTTCACGAAAATTTTTCAATTATTTTAAAAATTAATTTTAGCAATTAAGAATTTTTCACAGAGTTAGTTGATTAGTATATCGACCTGGAAATAATATCAAAAGTGCAAAAGTGCTTTTATAAGGAAAAATAAGCATTTTTTATAAAATTTTAGACCTATTTAAGAATAACTTTGGATTTATCATATAAAAATCAAATCGGACCAAATGATGACGTAGGCCAGATCTTTGTGCATCGATTCCGAAAGAGAAATAATTTTTGAACACCACTGTGAGCTTGTATCACGTGATATGCTATACCTTGCTTTTGTCACTAAATTTTCTAGAACTAAAAATCAAAATTCTAGAATTTAAAATGTCGGGTGCAAAAATATAACATTTCAACTTCCTTATGCAAAAAATTGAAACTCCAACTACCTTGGGCTTTCTGTAATCAACATCGAAAGTAGAGCCTATATCAATTACGGGGCCCTGCGGTCACTTTTTGCCACTATTTTAGCCAAATTTTTTTATATTATTCTGCGTTTGAAAACGACTAAACCGATTGAATTCTTGGATAGCTCAAATTGAGCACAAATATTTGAAGAGAAATAAATTGAAACAAAATTGTCCGAATCAGGCCATGGTTTCCAATTTTTTTAACTAAAACTTATTATTAAAATATTTCAGTAATCTCGGAAAAAAACAAAACATGGTTCGATTCTGGCCAATTCACTATTATTTTATTATTCACTAGATATTTGTGCTCATTTTGAGCTATCGGAAAACTTGATCGGATAAGTCGTTTTCAAAAGCCGAATTATATAAAAATTTTGGCTGAAAAAGTGGCAAAAAGTGACCGCAGGGCCCCGTAATAGATGTTGGCTCTGATGCCTAGGCGGAACTTTTTTTTCTGTGCTCACAGGGGTTAACGGCTGTACTCAGATTGGTAATATATTACCACCTCGAGTCGAGGTCCTCGACTCTCCGGAGCTTCGTTTTATTTATAGCTTTTATTATCCAATTAACATGTAATTTGAATTGGTTAGGTGTTTCACTATGCTCTATCTTTTGGTGCTAAAATCTACATATTTTTTTTAGATATTGAGACTGTGGAGGTTAAGAGCTAAAATTAAAAAAAATCTGCGCCTAATTAATGAAGCATATTCAAGCAAAGAACTTGGATGAAAGTGGATTATTTGAAATAATTTATTTCGATCTCCCAAAGTGAGCTTAATTCGATTGGCGGTGCAGAAAATTTCCTTCACCGCGTTTAATTAACAAACAAAAATGATAAATAGTCTCATGGCGATTTCCATTTACTTGTTTGGCCCTTGTTTCGTCCAGCGCACCAAAAATATCGTCAATAAATTAATAATACGCCATAGACATAAGAATGATACCGCGAAGTTAGGACAGAAATCCACTTTGATATTTATAGTTTTGCGTAGATGTCCAAAGTGGCAAGAAAGAAAAAACGGGAGTAATGTTAAATAAATTGTTTTTAGCAGACTAACCTTAGTTAAGGGTTAGTCCGCCTGGGTTTCCAATTGGAGAGCATTTTGCTCAAATTTTGAAGATTTTCCAAAAAATTCGATTTTAACTAAACCCAAATTAAGATATCTTACAGTTTTCAGTTTATCCAAACTCTGATAAAGTACCCATAACATCCTTAATTCATTGTAACCTTATCTTTATTTCAAAGTTGTCGTTTGTTTCCGAAATTACATAATATCGAGAAAATCACCAGTAATAAAATTAATAAAATGAAATTTTAATACGATCTCACTTAAATCACGAAAATTAATTTTAATTTTTAGAAAAACCTGCTTCCACAGCTCAATAACCTAATGAAAAAATTTTGAGTTCAAGTTGTGCCGTTCCAACGCCGATACTGTGAAATCTGAAACAAACTTATGATCCAGATCACCTCAAAACGTTACGATCCTGAAAATCGAATTCGCTTGAAATAATATCATTATTTATTGTACACGAAATCCTTGAACTAAACTATGCAGCTGGCACTCACGTAAATTAATGCCCGCTTTCGATTAGGGTAAATTCAGTTTGTAGTTACCTACCGTGGTGCCGTTTAAGCTCTTAGTTGTGTTACTGAGTTTTTTTTCACACTAATCAGAACATTTTAAAAGTTTTCAAAATAAAATGAAGTACGATTATTTTTCTCCGCAGTAGCACAAGGTAAAACCAATACTTTACCTACAATTTTATTACTATTTAATTGTCCAATCCAGTCTTTGAAAATAAAGCATTTAACTATCGGAAAAAAAAGTTACCAAAATAATAATAATTTCCGAAAAAGGTCCTCCCGATCACCCCCTTGAGGAGGTGCCATACGTTTGGAAGATTGGTTTTTTTCAGAGCGATATATCAACGAATATACTTACGTGTCCTTTGAACTTTGACGTCAGAGACCTAAAGAATCGTGTGATGTGATTGGTCAATACGCATTGAGTCTTGTCTATTGACCAATCAAATCACGCGATTCTTTAGGTCTCTTACGTCAAAGTTCTACGAGACACGTAAGTATTATCTTAGATATGAAAGGAAAAAATGTGAAAAATTATTTTTTTTATCTTTGATAAAAATGTTTATTCTTGCAAACGTTTATATTTTTAATTTCTTAAGGTATCTAGTATCTGTTAAAATATAATAAAAAACTTTTCATCGGAACTCCATTTCCAACTAAACCCGATGTAATAATTTTTAAGCCGATATTGATTAACTTCAGACATTTTCGGGTGTACTCCGCTAAAAACCGGGTGTAGCATTGTGCACTTATTCATATTTTGAAAAAAATCAAGTCTTTTTATTTATATCAGGCTATGGTAATTATCCAAAAATTAAAACTTTGACTGAGCTTCGTTCTTTTGTTTAAGTACTTTGGCTTAAGAGGGTCGGTTCATTTTGACAGATTTGCACTTTTTCAATTTTTTTTCTCTTGATGGGAAACTTTTTGCCACTTCGAAATTTTCGGATAAAAACTTTCGAACAAAAGTTGCCACTTTTGAGCTTACTTCGTATACTCTTATTTTTTCAGATCGATTATTTTTACTTTATAAATTGTCTTTTGAAAAAACACTCAAAAACGCGCGTTTGCTATATAAGTTGTCTAAATTAAGGTAAAATTTATTTTTTACTAATTGATAACCGTAAAAACGATCTCGACAACTGTTTAAAATTTATTTTATTTTTTTATATACGATAACTACGTCAAAATCGAAAATTTAAAAAAAAAACGAAAAAAAACAAAATTTTAGCACATCGAAAGTAATATTTTTTTTCACGAGTTTAACGAAATTAATTTCAAACGGTGGATGAGTCGGCTTACCAATTTGGCAAGTTTCGGTGAAATATTTTTTTTTAAATAAGAGAGGGCTTAGACTTATTTCTGCCAAACCGTAGTTTCGTTGCAAAAATTATGAGTCAGAGTATAAACAAGAGCGAAGAAACAAAACGAGGGCATATTTGAATAAAGTAAAAGGTGGCATTCTCAATATTTTTAGCTAGTGATTCCAGAAAAATAAGTTCGAAAATTTCTGAACAACAAATTAGGAAAATTTTCTAAATATTTCCAATTATTTTTGACCAAAAATGATTTTTCAAATAGCATATAAAAAATATGTGGTCACCTACGCGAAAAGTAAAAGTAGTCATTTTGAAGAGTTCTTTTTGTTGATTTGAAACAAATATTTAAAAAAAAATTTGAACAAAAAATAAGGCTTTTTTTTATAATGTTCGGAAATTTTTTCAAAAATTTCTCATAATTTGTTGAATCCGAAAAGTTTAATTCGAAGTCAAAATTTTCTTAAAAAGCAATAATTCGGAAATTCTGTAGTTACAAAAGTTGCCTGGATTATGAAACATTACTTTGATGGTATATTGAGAAGAATATAAACCCAATAAAAGAGTTTTTCGTCAAGAGCCCATATCCGTATCTGTCAAAATGCACCGACCCCCTTAAGATGGTGCTCAAAGTAATGTTCCTGGTAATTTACGATCCCTGGTCACTTGAGATGGTCACTTGGTAAGTAAACGCTGCAAGCATATTATTTCTACATAAGTTCAATTTCAAACAACGTTTATTTACATTTTATTTTAGAGCCATGGAAAATTGTTTTTAATTATATTTATAGCCTACAATGCTTACAAGTTACATGGACCATGTAACATGGTGCAAGTGTCTAGGTATTATCTATTCATAAACCAGTTCCATTGGACCTCTACCACGAATGAAGACGGAATGCAGCATTCAAACATGGCTAAATTTGGCGGGGAAGTCGGCTGACTTGCTGAAACTTATACAAATTTATTGTTGGCAGTGGGCAACACACGAGCTTTCGGCCAAAAGTGTTGCCCATTGCCCTCACTGTTGCCCATTAGCATCATTTTAGCCTTATTTTAGCATCAATTTGACTAAAAAATGTTGCCAATTGCCAACACCTACAATAAGTCTTTTTTTCCGTGGGTAAATTGAAGGATGGTTGGGGAAAATTCTTTGAACAATTGAAGAGAATTATCCTCGGCATTCCCTCAATTTCTCCGAGAAAAAAAAAGTACTGTACAGTCTGTACCAGGGGTCGGCAAATTTTCTGAAATCGTTAGCTCTGCTCTAAAACAGTTTTCAAGCTTTTTTGCTCGCATCTGATGCCAAATTCGTACTCAGCTTCAGTCCCATAATAGTTGCCTAGGGGTTTAAGTTGAAAAATATCATTCAATGTGCTCTGAAATTGACCTGAAAGAGTGAAATAGAGCATAATAGAGCAGAGTCTGCCGATCCCTGGTCTGTACTATAACAAAAAAGAGGTAACCTCGGCCAATCATCTTCACGAATTTTGCATTATTTGAATTGGACTTCCCGTCTGCATTCGGAGTGGAGATTCATATAATATAGCGATCTAATCATAAGATTCTTATGTATCATTTCGGAGACATAAGATTTTATTGCATTTTAGAGAGTTTGAAAATTCATGACTGTTTTTCCAAAATCGCAAACTTATTTCCAAAAACTTTGGATCCGTTTTGATATTTATACATTTGAACTCTCACTCAAAATTTGAGTCTCAAATTAGCCATTAATTTAACTTTCAGTTTCTGGTTTATTTATTTTTGTTGACAGAGATTAATTTTTAAGTAATGAATTTTATTGTAACTTTTCCATCCGCAGGATTTTCTATTTTTATGGATCCATCACAACCCTCAAAATGTTAACTTTTTTCAGAATATGCAAACTAAAAAACTTTGAATTTTTTCGGTGAAAATAAATTTTAAAATGAAGAGATAATCTTGAGGCATCAGTGATGCCGCATCAGGTTGTTAATAACCGCTCTAATATAAAATTGCTAAAAAGAGTTACCATTCCTTTAGATTGTAAGATCCACCTCCTCCGCCATATAACGATCCTCCATTTCCACCAGTAAAACCACCTCCACCACCCACACCTTGAAAACAGTGACCACCACCACCAAATCCTCCGTCAAATTTTGTATTCCATTTATATTTTCCCCCAGTTGAATTTTGCATAAAAGATGATGCAGCTTCTAAATCTGGGATTTTAGTTTTAGGGATTTGTATTGTAGAAAAACCTCCGCCTCCGTTTAAAGCATTATCGCCATCTTCATGGACATAGTGCTTTCCGCATCCTCCTGGGTTTTTGTCTGTTAAGGTTTCAAAAGTACAAAACATTGACATGGTGATTTTTAAAGTGAAAAGTTGGACGCAACAGATCGTTTTTTTTTTCAAATTTTGATATGATTTTGGTCAAATGAAAAACCATGTTGATAAAAAATTACGACCACGGTAGTTTCATGCAACCTAGTCTTTTTTATTTGTGATATTTGAAGGACTTCCAAACTTATCAATTCTTGCAAATGAATTTTCGTCTATAAGATGAGTAACAGAACCTCCAGCACCGCCAGCGGCAAGAAGTAATTCGTTAGAGTCTTCTAAAAATACAAAAGACCCTCCACTTCCAGATTTTCCACGATTCTTTTTCTATGCTTATAAAGAAAATGCCATGATATCATTGTTTCGAAAAAAAAATTTAGTCGAGAAACAAATGTTCGAAAACAAAGTTGAAAAACAAAAAATTTTTGTAGTTTATGAACAAAATGCTTCTTTTTGTAAGGAGATTGTGGATGCACATTGCTGGAGTATTTATTTTTAACCATGGACTCAACTTTTCTTGCACCCGACCATCCAGCACCTGAGAAATCGATTACAATCGGGAAAAATGGAAAAAAATTATGGTCGAGTAATAAATTCTAGAAGATCTGAGTTGCTTGCAATACAAACAAAATATGCATTAATTCGATTTTCTAGATACACAAAGTTTAAAAATATATAAAAATGAACTCCCCACAAATTGTTATCCCCATAAATGGAATATTATGCGCAAAATACGGCTTATTTTACGGGGATTATAATTGGTGCTCTAATTTTTCATATGCTTGAAGTCTGATACCATGAAATATACGATTCTTGCCAAGAATTGTCTAAACTCGGTTTATTTGGAAAATGTTGCAAAAAGTCTGCTTGGTCTTATCTAAGCCACTCCTTCGATGCTTAAGGTTTCATTAATTATAAACAGTGCCTTGAAATCTCCCATCTGACCGATCACAATTGTAATCTTTGAATTTTTTGCCAAATCGAATTTGCCTGAGACAATAGCACCGAAACCAACTGTTTTGCCGAGTCCATAAACATTTCCAGCGCCATAAGCAACAATTTCATAAATTCCTCCGTTAGTTATCGTAACAGTTTGATAACCATCTTTTTTTATGACAAATAGGCCGTCCAAGGTTGTCCCCTAACTCGAAACTAGACACTGCTTGATAAAAGTATTAGTCTCAAAAATTTTAAAAAGTTTCAATTTCTTAAAATTCGGATTTTTTAGAAAATTTTGAGCAAGGCTGCTGATTTGTTCTCAGAAAAAATGCTCAAAAATTGATTTTGATATGTTCATCTTGTAGCGCAAAGCAAGGCGATTATTTTTGACAGGGCAACCGACCCCCTCAGACCTTCAGGAGAACAAATATGATCAAAAAAATTGATCAAGTTTTGTAAACTTGTTTATGAAGATTCTGAACTTGAATTCAGTTTATATCGTTTCCGTGTAATCCCAACAGAGATTAAATGACATATTTTGACCACATTATTGACTTCAAAATCTTGAGCGCGCTAAAGAGCAAAATGTTGAAATATAGTCTGCGAATAAAAATGTAAGGACAGAATCGATGAAGTGTCTTTATAGGACAAATTTTGATCAAAAACTGTCAAGGTTAACGCTTGTATACCATTTTTATCAAAAATTAAAATTTGAGAATTTTTGGATGATCGACAAATTAGCTAGAAAACCCGAAATTAATGAAATTTGGGTCTAAAAAATTCAAAAATCACAGTCTCAGTTTGAAAAAATGGCCCAAGGTGGTGCTAGAGAGTCAAAAATTTCAATATTTCTAAATAATTAACAACTTTGCTGTTAAATTGGTTTTAGGGTATTTAAAATATAATGTTAAAATGGGATTTTTTGGCTATCTGGCTCTGAACGTAATCATTTTTGACAATTTTCAATGTCTTTTTTCGAATTTTTTGAGATCAAAATACCGTATTTTGATCTCAAAAAATTCGAAAAAGACATTGAAAATTGTCAAAAATGATTACGTTCAGAGCCAGAAAGCCAAAAAATCCCATTTTAACATTATTAAATAATGTTCAACTTTGCTGTTAAGGGGGTAGGAGTCGCAAAAAAGACCAAAAATTACTTTTAATAATTGCATTTACTACTTAACTAAAAACAGAATTACTCAGATCTATCAAAATCACAAACTTCCAAACAAAAACTGTCGATTGTATGACAAGATAAGTTGATATGATTTCCGGATCCACCGGAAATGGCGCTAGAAATTTTATATTCTTGAAATTTTAAAGTCTATCTCCTCTCTCAATTTTCGAGGTATCAACTTTATTCTTTATTCAAAAGGAGCGCATTAGAAATGATAATAGATTGTCGGTGGAACATTTAAAGATTTTATTTGAGAGCGCTTGTATTTTAGAAAAATCGTTTTTTCATGCTCGAATATCAGGGTTTTTTTAATATATCTCCTCCGTCATTTTTCGAGATACGTTTTAACGAACTCTATTAAGGAGGTGTGCATGTCTAATTTTTATGAAGACTTAGAGGCAATCAGAGTGCACTCAATTGCTTCAGGATGTCTTCAAATGTATTTCCGATCAAATCCTCAAAAAAAAATTTTCGAAATTTTTGCATTTTTTCGATTTTTTTTGGAATTAAGTCAAAAAATATTGTCTGTTAAGATTTGACCACTAAAACTTCAAAATATCGGCTGGACATAAGCCAACTTTCTGTTCAGTGTTTCACTGGCTTTTGTTTGAGCCTACTTTCGAAAAAATCGAAGCAGATTTTTTTCGAAATTTTTCTATTTTTTTTTCGAAAAATCATATTTTCATGTCTGCATCGAAATTTGGGAAAAACGCCACCGCAATCTTTCAAAATGCAACAAGGTGTACTTTAAAAAAATTTGGCTCTCTTTTGAAACTATACCTCGGAGGAGATAGATTTTTAAGCCAAAAATCATGAAAAACGACCAAAAATTGTCAGTTTATTGGACCGCTAGAAAAATTCAGTCATGGGAATGAAAAAACGCTCACTGCAAATCTTAGTTTGCTTATTCCACGTATTATGTCAACTTTTCGAAAAATTTCGATATAGATTTTGAAATTTCGCGAAGTGACCTCCTGTTACGACTATGTGACGATTGGTGTAGTCATCAAAATCTGAGTTTGACCCTTGATTTCACAAGATAAAGGCTAGGTCTACAAATTGGCATTTTTGGAATTATTGCTCATTCTTCAGATTTTTCTAAACTAGCTCTGCAAATTGCAAATCAGACATGCACACCAGCTTAATGTCACCACTTAACATTTCCCAACAAATCGTCGGTAGAATATTTCCAAAATTATTTCTTAGTTTTGTTGCAGGAGGCCAAGAGTGGAATTTTAAAATTAAAAACATCATTCATGAAAATTATATGATTATATCTAACTTTGACAAATTTATCAATTTGAATGTAATTTCTAACTAAAATTTTTACAAGGAATTCAAAAATGTTGATTTCATTTCTCTAACATGCCAGGAAGTTTCTTTTCTTTTAAATATTACTAGTTTATGAGTCTGCACATTTATTTCTGGTTGCGAATAAATTAATCAATTCCAAATTCATTATTGTCGAAATTAGACGCAATCGGTCCAGAATCGCCAAAATATTTAAATGAAAGTTATTTTAACAAATATAGCTGATGAATGGCTTCATGACTTCGATTTGCGACTCCCACCCCCTTTAAACTCAAATTTAGTCCAAGAAATTCGAAAGTAAAAATAAAAAATTTCACGAATGACCAAATTACGACTAAATAGCAAAAAAATAACATTTGCGCATTTTTCAGAACAAGAGAAAATGATTCTCAACCTTTCGAGCCACTTCGATAAAAAACTACCTTTGGCCAATTAAATAAAAAACATCGATATTTTTGTGTCAGAATTGAAGCTACTGCAAAACTGAAATATAAGCTGCTAATCACTTTTACTTATTTCTAGCATTTTCATTTAAATTAAGGTTAGTTTATTTTTTCTCAAAAAAATACTGAAAAAACAAGAAAATTTTGAGATTATTTTCGAAATTTCTTTATGATATGACCAGAAATAATTTTTCTGGCCTTCATGAATCTATTTTGTCCATTTATTATGTTCCTAGGCTGAAATAAAAAAAAATCGATGAGAACAAACATTTTATGGTTTTGATTTAATTCTACAAAAAAACGGTCGATAGAAGGAGATTTATGTTTAATCTAATTTTGCAAATAATGAGCTTAAAATTGGCCGAAGGCCGAAAGAAGAGAATACATGTTTCAGAAAATTAACCTCAAATTGGCCGAAGGCCAATAAAAATAATTTTTATGCTCTTATTTTTGTAGAAAACAAGCCCAAAATTGGTATAACGACGATATAAAGAGACTAATCGTTTTGATGAGCCACAAATCGACCGAAGTTCGATTAAGAAGATTTATGTTATATATTTAATTTTGAAAAGAATGAGCTCCAAATCGGCCGGAGGCTAATAAAAGATAACTTTTGTATTTAAATTTTTGAGAAATTTTTCAAATTTTCGAGAAATTCTTCAAATTTTTAGGAAATTTCTCAAATTTTAAAGAAACTTATCAAATTTTCCAGAAAAGTTGTCAAAATTTCAAGAAATTAGTCAAAACTTCAAGAAATTAGTCAAAATTTCAAAAAAATTTGTCAAAATTTCAAAAAATTTGTCATAATTTCAAGAAAATTTGTCAAAATTTTAAGAAATTTGTCAAAATTTGAAGAAATTTGTCAAAATTTCAAGAAATTTGTCAAAATTTAAAAAAAATTTGTCAAATTTTCTAAAAAATTGTCAAATTCCAAAATTGTCAAATTTTCAAAAAATTGGTCAAATTTTCAAGAAATTTGTCAAATTTTTAAAAAATCTGTCAAATTATAAAGAAATTAGTCAAAATTTTAAGAAATTCTCAAATTTTCAAAAATATCAAATTTTCAAAAAATTATCAAATTTTCAAAAAATTATCAAAATTTTCAAAAATTATCAAATTTTCAAAAAATTTATCAAATTTTCAAAAAATTATCAAATTTTTCAAAAAATTGTCAAATTTTCAAAAAAATATTGTCAAATTTTTGAAAATTTGAACAATTTTTGAAATTTGACAATTTTGTGGAAATTTGACAATTTTTTAGAAAATTTGACAAATTTTTTAAAATTTTCACTTATTTCTCTATAATTTGACAAATTTTCAAAAAATTTGTCAAGTTTTCAAGAAATTTGTCAGAATTTCAAGAAATTTCTCAGAATTTCAAGAAATTTGTCAAAATTTTAAAGAAATTGTCCAACTTTCACCAAATTGTCAAATTAAGGAGATTTTCTATTTGCGACTACCACCTCTTTTAGGAGGTATGCGACTCTGATTTAATAAAGACCTTAGATGCATTAAACATGCTTTAAATTGATACAGGGTGATAATAAAGTGTACTACGAACCCAATCATCAGAAAAAATTCGCATTTTTTCGATTTTTTCTGAGTACTTTTTAAAAAATGAAGTTAAAAAATAACGTTTGCTAAAATTTGACCACTTCAAAATATCGACTTGACGTAAGCCAACTTTCTCATTAGTGTTTCACTGGCTTTCTTTTGAGCCTACTTTCGAAAAAATCGAAGCAGTTTTTTTTGGAATTTTTTCGAGCTTTAGCTTTAAATTGCAAAAAAGCTCGTGAGAATCTCTTACAAATGTTCTGAGGAATACTTAATAAAATAGATTTTGAAGTCTGAAATTGTGAAAAATCGTCGGTTATTTGGTGTTCTAGAATTGTACATTCGCCTGATCAAAAAAGCTCGTGAGAAAAGATTGACATACTACCGTTACGTGATCTGTGAAAATTTGAGCTCAATTTGATATACCGTCTGGGAGGAGATAGATTTTGCAGTTTGGAAAAGGTCATCTTTTTACGATACTGCAACGATCTACAAATAAGCATTTTCGTTTTTTCTCATGAGTTCTTAGTTTTCAGTATATTTTACCGAGAAAATGTCAAATCAGAGTCGCATACCCCCTTAAATATAAAAAAAATTGTGAATTTAAAGAAAGTTTTCAAGTTTAAAAAGATATTTCCAAATTAAGAAAAATTATCAAACTTTAAAATATTTCAAATTTTGGAGAAAATTTTGAACCTTCTAATCTCTGTTATATTTAAAATAAATTGTTTAAATTTAAAAGAAAGTCTTCCTAAAAATTTAAAAAATTAGAAAAAATATAAACTTTCAAAGTTTAAAGAAAATATTTGAAATTTTCAAATTTTTGTAAAATTTTGACGAAAATTTTCCAATTATAAAAAAATTTCTAATTTTTTACTGAGCTTGCAATTTTTTAAGGAAAAAAATCTAATTAATCAGAAAATTTTAAAGAAAAATACAAATGTTTCGAAAAATGTATAAAATTCTTAAAATTGTTTAATTTTGATAAAATCGATCAATTTTGAAGAAAATTGTTCAATTTTGAAGAAAATTGTTTAATTTTGAAGAAAATTGTTTAATTTTAAAGAAAATTGTTCAATTTTGGAGTATTTCAACTGTTTAAATGTTTCTTTTTAAAATTGGTATAATAAATCGAAACTAGTCAAGTAATAAAACACCTTTGAATTAACCTTGAACACCTTTCCAAATTTAACTGTTTTCCGAATTAAACAATCTTTTCTGACTTCTAAAATTATTCAAAATTTGAAATTTATTTTAAATTTTAATATTTTTTTTCAAACTTGACAAATTTTCTTAGAATTTGACACATTTCTTGAAAATTTGACAAATTTCTTGAAATTTTGACAAATTTTCTTGAAATTTTGACAAATTTTTCTTGAAATTTTGACAAATTTTCTTGAAAATTTGACAAATTTCTCAAAATTTTGACTAATTACTTGATTATTTGACAAATTCAAGAAATTTGTCAAATTATCAAGAAATAAGTCGAAATTTTAAGAAATTTGACAAATTTTCAAGAAAATTTGTCAAAATTTCAAGAAAAATTTGTCAAGTTTGAAAAAAAAATTAAAATTTGAAATGAATTTCAATTTTTGAATAATTTTAGAAGTCAGAAAAGATTGTTTAATTCGGAAAACAGTTAAATTTGGAAAAAGTGTTCAAGGTTAATTCAAAGGTGTTTTATTACTTGACTAGTTTCGATTTATTATACCATTTTAAAAAAAAAACATTTTAACGGTTGAAATACTCCAAAATTGAACAATTTAACAGAGATAAAAATGTTGAAAATTTTCTCCAAAATTTGAAATATTTTAAAGTTTGATAATTTTTATAAATTTGGAAATATCTTTTTAAACTTGAAAACTTTCTTGTAATTCAAAATTTTCTTTTATATTTAAGGGAGTATGCGACTCTGATTTGCAATTTTCTCGGTAAAATATACTGAAAACTAAGAACTCACGAGAAAAACCGAAAATGCTTATTTGTAGATCTATCCTCAATCTTGCGAAAAAGGACATCACAAATTATTTTTCACCATTACACCGATTATTTTCACCATTACAGTATCGTAACAAAATGACATTTTCCAAACTGCAAAATCTATCTCCTCCCAGAGGGTATATCAAATTGAGCTCAAATTTTCACAGATCACGTAACGGTAGTATGTCAATCTTTTCTCACGAGCTTTTTTAATACGCGAATGAACAATTTTAGAACACCAAATAACCGACGATTTTTCACAATTTCAGACTTTAAAATCTATCATTTTAAGTATTCCTCAGAACATTTGTAAGAGATTCTCACGAGCTTTTTTGCAATTTACAGCTTAAGGGGGTATGCGACTATGATTAAATAAAAGCCTTAGAGGCATTAAACATGCTTGAAATTGATACGAGGTGATAATTAAGTGTACAAAGAACCCAATCATCAAAAAAAAATTTCGAAATTTTAGCATTTTTTTCGATTTTTTTCTAAGTATTTTTAAAAAGATTAAGTTAAAAAATAACGTTTGCTCAAATTTGACCACTAACACTTCAAAATATCGACTTGACGTAAGCCAACTTTCTCATCAGTGTTTCACTGGCTTTCCTTTGAGCTAACTTTCGAAAAAATCGAAGCACTTTTTATTTCGGAATTTTTTTGGAAAATGACCAAAAAAATCATATTTCGAGTTTTAGCTGGAAATTGCAAAAAATCTTGTGATCATTTCTTACATATGTTCTGAGGAGTACTTGATAAAAATTTGAGCCACTTTGCAAATATATCCTGGGAGGAGATAGATTTTGAAGTCTGAAATTGTGAAAATCGTCGGTTATTTGGCGTTCTAGAATTGTTTAGTTACCGGATCAAAAAAATCTTGTGATTCAAGTTTGACATACTACCGTTACGTTATCTGTGAAAATTTGAGCTCAATTTGATATACCGTCTGGGAGGTGATAGATTTTGCAGTTTGGAAAATGTCACCTTGTTACGATACTGTACCTATTGGTGTTATGGTCAAAAATAATTTGTGATGTATTTTTTCGCAAGATTAAGGATAGATCTACAAATTAGCATTTTCGGTTTTTCTCATGAACTGTTAGTTTTCAGTATATTTCACCTAGAAAATGTCAACCCCCTTAAACTCGAAAGAAAGCCAGTGAAACACTAATGAGAAAGTTGGCATACGTCAAGTCGATATTTTGAAGTTTGAGTGGTCAAATTTTAGCAAACGTTATTGTTTAAGTATTTTTTGTAGTTGTTTTTGTAGTTATTTTTTGTAGTTATTTTTTGTAGTTATTAAAGTTTTTGTAGTTATTTTTTGTAGTTGTAACTCGCTATATAGGACAAACAAAACGCCCGTTATCAGTACGGGCGCGAGAACATCAACGAAGCAAGTAAAGCGCCGAAAAAATATCCTTTTCATGGTGTTTATCACCATATTTCTAGCTGTCCATGTACGAATCGAATTTGAAATTATCTTGAAACCTTTAAAAACATTTTAGGAACATCGAAAATTACAATTTCCAATTAAGAAACGAGTTTTATAGAACCCATTTTAAAATAGTTCAGAAAAAATTTCCAATCCTTAACTGAACGGTTGCAATCCGAAGCATATCACATTAGAATAAACAGACCAAAGCTCAATGATCAAACCGAATCGCGAAAATATTTCAAACTATTTGAAATGAAATAAACTCCCAAAAAAATTGGGCATTTAAAATTTTTAATGTCAAGCCCACACTGTATACAGTACACAAATTTAAATAAATTAATCTATCATATTATTTAGGCCCAATGGTCATTTTTTAAAAAGTGACTGTATACAGTATAATCATATTTTCTGATCAAATTGTATAAATTTGGGTATTTTCTAGGATCTCGAGAATTATTTCTTGAAGGTTTACTGTATAAAATTTTTAATGAAAAACAGCTTGAAAATAATTAGAAAAAATTCGAAAACGTTCGCAAAATAATGAGAGTAATTTTTTAACTTCTTTTTTTTTAAAGTACTTAGAAAAAATCGGAAAAATGCGAAATTTTTTTTTTGATGATTGGGTTCGTAGTACACTTAATTATCATCCTGTATCAATTTAAAGCATGTTTAATGCATCTAAGGTCTTTATTAAATCAGAGTCGCATACCCCCTAAAAGAGGAAGGAAATATAAAATCTCCTAAATTTTGCTGAAACTTGCAGTACTAGTGATTCAGATAATTTGAAATCGATTGAAGGTATTTTTAGAGTCCTACCTATGCTCGAAGATATTTTTATTGAGGATACAAAATTACAAGTATTTTTTCTCACATATCTTACCGACATATTCTCAATTTTCACATTTCATTCCGCCACGGACGTTATTATTTCGATTTTTTTTTTAAAAAATGAAGTTGATACCTTAAAAATTTAGAGAGTAGATACCTTCTTAAATTTTCAGATTGTTAAATGTCAAGCGCCGTTTCCGGCGGATCCTATAGTTATTGATATTGATTGTTACACTGAATCGACAGTTATTTATTCAATGTTATCATTTGTCTTAGAATTGAGATATTATTTTTTTTAGTTAACTCGCAAAATCAATTATAAAACCACTTTTTTCGCGTCATTTGCGACTACCACCCCCTTAACAGAGATCAACATGTTCAAAATTTTCTCCAAAATTTTAAATGTTTTAAAGTTTGATAGTTTTTCTTTAATTTGAAAATTTGTTTCTTAACTTGAACACTTTCTTCAAAATGCACAATTTTCTTCTTTTTTTTTCAGAAAATTTTTATTTTTTTCACAATTTTGAAGAGAATTTGAAATTTTATAAAAAAAACTACTTTTTACTTTATACTATCTTTTGAACTTTATGGAAATAAACTGAAAGTCTAGTCATGGCTGCACTTTTAGCACATAAATCTGATGAAATTATTGAATATGAAATATGACACCAATGAGAGTCATATTACATTATTTTTCATCTCTTATTTGCGAATTTAAACTGATTTGTAGGTATTTGATTCGTTGAATTTTTAGTGTTCTTATGTATCGATTACGGGACCCCTGTTCATTTTTGCCACTTTTTAAGCAATTTTTTATATAATTCGACTTTTGAAAAAGCTCATCTGATAAAGTTCTTAGACAGCTCAAAATGACCACAAATATCTAATAAATAAAAAAATTTAACAAATTGTTTCATTTTTATTTCTGAGATTTCTGAAATTATTTAATTATCAGTTTTTGTTAAAAAATTAGAAACAATGGTATGATTCACATGGGATACCCGTTTGGTCCGAAAAATTTTTTATAATTATTTGATAAACCGCCTTGGTCATTGCAGGTCCCATCAGTTTTTGGTTTATACATATAACACTTTTTTTGGAAATTTTCCTTTTTTTTGTTGTGCATAAAAAGCGCTTTTTGATTTTTTGAAACTGTCTGAAACCTTTCAACAATTTGTTCCAATAGTTATTTTTGGAAAAATATTCATTCAAAAATACGCGTCACAAAATTTTGCACAATTAGATGAAAAATCAACCCTATGTGGTAGATTTTGGCCGAAATTCGATTGATTGACAGGCTAATTATATACTGATTGATCAGTTTAAATTCGCAAACAAAAAAGAAAAATAATGTAATATGACTCTTATTGGTGCCATATTTTATTTTTAATAGTTTCATCCCATTTCTGAGCCTTAATTGCATCCATGACCAGGTTTTCAATTTATTTCCATAATCACATTCTTTATGAAATTCTAGCAAGATGACCAGGTTTCCATTCAATTTCAATTGTCGAGTTTAAAAATTCAAAAAACGTGTAATATGACACTTATTGGTGTCAAATTTCATTTTTGACAATTTTATCACATTCCTTCTGAAATTCTAGCTACATGACCAGGTTTTAATTTAATTTCAATAGTCCAGTTTAAAGATACAAAAAACGTGTAATATGACCCCTTTTTTGGTGTCAAATTTCATTTTTGACAATTTCATTACATTTCTATGTAAATTCTAGCCCCACTGCCAGGTTTTCATTCAATTTCAATAATTAACCTAAAATGATAGCAAAAACGTGTAATATGACCCCCGGGTGGGGTTGAATTTCATTTTTGACAATTTTTTTGAAATCCTTGATAAATCCTTAGAGGGGTTTTTGAGAAACCGATAATTTACGGTGAATTACCGGTAAAATACCGGAAATAGAAAAACCGGCTTTGCAGTGCCACGTAGTTTGGAAAGTTATTTTATGACCCAAAATTTCAAGAAGGTCGTATGTGCCACTCCCGAGCTTTCTAACTATTTAATATAAGGCATCTAAAAAAAACTAACCTGTCTTTTATTTTTTTCTAGAACATCACAGGCAATCACTTTTAAAAAAAATATCGCCTCCAAATTCTACACATAGACAATGAAGATGAATTGCTTTTTTATTTTTAGTTTTCGAGTAAACTTTATTTCTCTCTTTTTTATGACAATTTTTTATAGATTTTAAAGATAAAAAATGTCAGTTTTAGGTTTATTCTCACTTTTTTTAAAAAATTTGTTTCACTCAAAATATTAAAAAATATTTATTTAGTATTGACAAAAAAAACCAGCCCGGCAGAAAAAATATTAAAAAACAATTTCAGTAATCAACTGAATTTTCCAATAATAGCGATTACGTCAAAATTGTCTCAAACTCTCTCTAGAACATCACAGACTATCGCTTCCTGAGAGAAAAATATTCGCCTCACAATTACACACATAGAGAAAATTTTATAAAAGATTTGAGTGAGAGAAACTCTTTGAAATAAGGTAATTCTGAAATAGGCTGTTTTTAAGCTCCATTTTCTAGATAAACCTAGGACGGCCTAATGACAAAGAGATTTTCATTTTTTATCCAACACATTGGCGAGTTTTTTAAAATCAGTTTTTTTGTCGGTGGGTCTCGCCCTCGAGTTCCTGCAGAGGTAAAAATAGTTTCTAGTAAAAACCAGTATGGATATAGTTCATGTATTATAATTTTGACATCGTATAATTTATCGACAATCAAATCTTTTTCCTCCTCTGTCAGCTCGTCAATTCGATTTTTGATCTCATTGCATAGAAAATTTAGGGCTGAATAATGCCATGGGAAATTTATTTTGTCATAATGATCACATCCATAACTTTTTAAGGGATCAGACAGAAAATATAAAAGCAACAGTGAATAACCCCATAATGCACAATATCGATGGTGCGTTTTCTGGCCAAAATCCTTATGCTATAACCAGCTTATTTTTTATAAAGCAATTTTATTGCTGCAAAATCCTTCTTCAACCAATAATTGATCTCAACCTCACAGGCACGCAATGACGCATAGCCTTTTTCCAAACAAAGTGAATCTTGAAAATAAAGGTAATCTTTATAGCGCGTGTTCGAATCCCACTAATGTTGTCTTGTGTGTGATAATAGGCAAGGATGCTCGATATTGGAAGCGCCAAACTTGATTGGTGCGTAATCACGAAGGCAATCACTAAGAAAATTACTAAGACAACATTAGTGAAATTCGAACACGCGCTATAGAGATTACCCTCATTTTCAAAAAATTCTCTACAAGATAGCTTAAAAACATCGATAACCATTTTTGAGTTTTGAAATTCCTTAATTCAAATCGTCAGATTCACTTTGGTTGAAAAAAAGATAATATCACTTTATAATTAGGGGTATTATGAGTGATTGTATATATGTGAGATTGAGGTAGATAATGTGCTCAATGATGATACAATACATTCTGTCTAGTGCCACGGTGACGACCAACCTTTAGTGAGTTTAGGAAGTACAATATTTCATATATTTAGGGAGCGAATCGGGCCAAAATCTAACTTTTGAACTAGGGGGTTAAGCAAAAAACGGGAAAAAATTAAGTGGTATAATTTGAGCAGGAAAAATAATTCATTTTTCTGGTTTTTTGCCGGTGAAAATACCGGTTCGAATATTTGTTTTCCAATTTTGTTTCTGCAAATGTAGCAATTTTTGTGAATACACGCCAAAATTTCCATTAAGTGTATGGCATGAGTCATATGATCGTGGAACTTGATATTCGCACGTAATATCTTAGTCCACGATCCGAGTCGTGGGAACTCAATGTGACTCACTACTTTCCAACGCATCCCAAACTATGACTACCACATGCGTCATAGTTTGGGAACTATTCTTATTTCCCATACTCCCTTGGGAACTCCCCTAGATGGCTTCTCATAACGCCATCTATGGTGCGTTCCCTCGATTACTATATGGATCTCCNGATTAAGAGCAAAGACGTAGAGAGTAACAACAGTATAAAAAAATATGGAAACGTCGAGGAATTATACCTCATTTTGCGCCTTGTTATATATTCCTTGTGAGTCAAGAAAACATCCGACATATTACATCCTGATTTCAAGATTTAGAGCTCACATGGAGATCGCAGTGGCAAGTATACTATTTGGAATAATTGCGTTTGTGCCGTACACATGTAATTATTTATAAATACGTCTTTATCGACTTCGCGCGTAGAACATAAAAATTTATAGAAACCTTACTTGCGGTATTAACCAGTACTTCTAATTTTGCAAAAAAAATAATTTGAATCATCAAAAAAAACCTTTTGTTCTAAACTTTTTTTCCTAAGACTTGTTTTTCATTACACCAGCAGCCCCAAAAGATCACGAGACCGGTATATTTAAATGAATAAGGTTGATAAAGAAGTAGGTACCTGTTTGTTTCTTTCAAAAAATTGATTAAAGGATGTGGGGCACGATAAATTGGGCCTCTTTTTACAAAATTTTCAAGTGACAAGTTTCTGAGAAACCTGGCTTCAGAAATAAATATAACAACTTCTTAAGGAAAGGGCCATAATCAGAGCAGTGGAATACTTTCCTACGCTCGAGAGAGAGAGGGTTTTTAGTGGGCATCCTAAAAAGCCACTAAAAAGCCTACTCCTCATTCATCTCATCACCTTTTAGATTGATATTCATGCACGTTTAGAATGTAGATGGATCGATATAGAGAACGGCACGATAAAACGGGAGATCTCACCGTTTCTCTCGGACTTCCCGCATAAACACTCCTCTAGTGGTCAAAACAGCGAAATTTGGGAGTCTCAGAGCGCGTTGTATATATATGTATTCAGCACCGCTGATATATACCAGAGGCTAGGAGTTCATTTTTGAGAGAGAGGTGGCTTATATATTAGCCCGAAAGCGCAATTAAGTGCGAGAACACGGTGGTTAGCGCTATCACACTTTGCCGCTCTCCGCCAAAGGTTGCTCGAAGGGCGACGGACATGTGTTCGCTATGTGTTACGGTCGAATATGCACACTCTGGCAAATACAAAAAAAGTAATGGAAAAGGTTTTTTTTCGAAATAGTACTCAAAAGAAAAAGCGGGGAAACACTGAAGAAAAGTTGGCTTACGCATGCGAAATTTTGAAAGTCCTTAGTGGTCAATTTGAACAACGTTATTTTTGATCTATTTCTGAGATAAAATCTTAGAAAAAAATCGAAAAAAGACAAAAATTTCCGAATAATTTTTTGTTGTCATTTGGGTTTTTTCATGCTTCAAACAAACATAAATTGATTTGGTGCATTTTTATGACATATAATACGCAGAAAAATGGTAGCGAACCGGGAGATGACCCTTAGTGAGTTTCTAGAAGAAAAAAAATCAATAAATCGAAAAATTCCTTCTCAATCATTTACTTTTTGATAGTCTGATTTATTCCGATACTCTTGTGTTAATTTTGGAGACTTGCTTGTATTGGGTCTAAAATGAAGGATAGATTTGATAAAAAAAAACGTTTAGTGCTCTAGAATATACCGCACCACCTGGTATGATGTACAAGTTGACTTTGAGATGTGTCAATCGTTTAGACGAAGGCAATCTAATAACAGTATCTCACGATTTTTTACAAACTGCCCGTGAACTGTTCTAGAGGGCGTAGTTGAAAAGGAAGCAAAAAGCTGACAGCCTTACCGCCTTACAAGTGTCTACTTCGCAATTTTGAACAGGTGACAAAATAAATTATAGATCGAATATTGTACTTTCACTTCAAATTTCTCAACACAACTCCCATAATCTTTTTTTTGACAAAAAAATCCTAAGCTTTCAAAAACTCAGTTGGGAAATATCTCTAACACAAATGGAGTAATCAAAAAAGTTTTCTGAGAAATCTCAATACTATCCGTGCCCCACATCCTTAAATCAATTTTTGAACAGAATGTGAAGTGGTTCTAGAATTTTAAGATCTTTTTCGCCAATTTTTTACATCTAACAGACCAAACAACTCGATCACGTGACCTTAATCAATAGGATAATAATTTTTATGTTTATATCTCTTAACAAATTAGTTAATCGCAATTAACGTCTGAAAAATTTTTGGCCAATTTAACACCCGTAATTCAAGAAGTTTTAACATAACATAATTATTACTCCCAAATAACGTCAACCGTATCTTATTGCGAAGAAATAGGTTTAATTCTATGACATATTCCAAACCTTAATTTTATGGACTCTTCTCTCACGTATTTATTTCGGATTGTTGTAAATGTGAAAAAAGTCTTAAAAACGTTTGGAAGTTTGACCCCTGGACAATTTGTTATTGACGTAATTGTTTCAAATTATTGTCTATCCGCTTTTTTTCATAAAAGTACTAAAATCCACGTGGAAGACCCTTAAATGAATCGTCACAAATGTTCATAAGACGTTTAATGCATTTTAATTGCCTCCGTTATTACAATCTTGAGCAGTTTTAGAAGTCCACAACTTCCGAATAAGGAATCTAACATAAAGATGCGTAAGCATCGACAGAAGAAAAGAGGAGAATAAATCGTCCAAAAAAATTACAGAGTCATTTTACAATAAAAATTTGTTTAAAAAATTCTATGACCATCCTGCGGCAGCGCATTGCATTTTCATTGCACGTATTTGAGAAGGATTATTCAGGTTCCACACCCCTGAAGTGTAGTTGTTATTGGCCCAAAAAAATTCTTCACCGCCGTATTTGATCACCTCATTTGTTTCTTGAATCAACACCTTATTCCTATTGAAGGTCACGTGATTCTTTGGTCTATTGGTGTAACTGACCGAAAGAACTCTTAAAAATCATTCTAAAGACATTCACTTCTTTCAAAACCTTCTCCCCCTTTTCCAAAATTATAGTATATTTCTTTGAAAAAAAAACAACGATACTATTTTGCCAACCCTTATTCCGCTTGTACATATGTACGGTACGTTATCATTTGAGGCTATGGTCTGTGATGTGAGAAAAAAGTCTCTAAGAATTTTATTTCTGGTCCCAACTCAATGGCTTTTTTTAGAGATTCTAAATTTTTTGTTTTGCATAACACTAAGTACTTAATACGTGAAATCTTTCTCACTACAAAATAACAGTCACACAAACTCCAATTATCGTCAACTGTTCGAATCGACTACCAATTTTGTATATTTTTCCATTCCATACACGAGAAGTGGTCCTAAATTGAATTTAAAAGGCCATTATGCGCCACATCATGGCGGCAAAAAGACACGGGATGTTAACTGTTCACTCTGAAACCTGCAGTGGAAGATGGAAGTAATCACTGACAAAAAAAGGATGTACCGGGACATTTTCAACGGACTATTTAACAACGTATTTATGACTTGTCCTGACAAAAAGTGCGTTTATTCATTTTTCTATCTTAAATGCAATTTCATCCGTTATTTATAAAACTGTCAATCTGAGTCCTGAGAGGACGCTGGAATAAGTCAATCCCTTACCAAAAAGAAAATTAGGCATTATTTCCACGTTATAAAGATATTTTCACTTAACTACCACTCTTCCCTGCCAAAAGTGCCGTATTCAGCGAGTATAAAAACAGTTTTGAATATTTCTATTAAAATTGAATCTGCATGCTATAGAGTTATCTGTAAGTTAGAAATAGTTATAACTTGTTTACATTTTCAAGTATAATTTAACATCAATAACTGTCAGTTATTATCAACTCTGCAAGTTTTGAATATAAGTATGAATAAAGTATCATAACACTTTTCCTCGAATCTCAAAATGAAAGACCCTCTAAAGGCCCCCTCTCTTTCATTGATCAGCCAAAAAAGTAAAGAGATCTCTAGTAATCTTCTGCCAAGGATGTAAGCCACAACCTCCTCGTGGCCGTCAATATTGAACAGATAATTTTTACGAGAAAAAACTGCTCTTTCAAAAAAATTATTAAAACACGAAAGGGAATCAATAATAGTACATCGAGGGAACGCACCATAGATGCGTTATGAGAAGCCATCTTAGGGAGTCCCCAAGGAATAGGGAAAACGCTCAAATTTTGAAAGTATATCTTGTAATATAATTGGTTTCGGCTCATATTTTTCAAACTGATCAATTGTATTATTTAAAAATTAATTTTTAAAATTAAGAAATATAAATTTTTCTTGTTGTTTCGAAAATTTAAAACATGTTCAATTTAATTATCTTTTGAAAAAGTTTTCCTCAAAATTCTGCGAATGGGGCTTCAAATCGAAAAAACAATCATGTTAATTATTTTCATAAGCCTGCATTAACTCCCGTAGTGTCTTTGGCACCATCCGTGGTGCGATGGCCTTTAATCGCAATTTGGGACCCTGAATCATGTATGAATGAAAATTTACAAAATGATCGATCAACTATTTGGATAATTGACGTTTGTGCGTTTTTTTTCGAAAGTATTTACTGTATTACAGTACTTATTTTTTGCAAAAAAAATTTAAATCATCAAAAAAAGCCTTTAACCGAGATTAAAAATAAATTTTAAGACTTTTTTCTAATTACACCATAGCCCCAAAATGACCACGTTACCGTATATTCAAGGAATAAGGTTGGTTAAAGTAGTACTGTTTTTCTTCAAAAATTACTTATATCAATTTTTGAAAAAAGTGAAGTGGTTCTTTAGAAGTTTTTAAGCCTTTTTTCCATTACACCAAAGTCAAATAACAATCACGGGACCTTCAAATAAGATAATAAGGTTTTGGATCAAGTAAACAAATAGTGATCAAATTACGCCGGAAAAATTTTTTGGCCAATAAACACCTAATTCAAGAGTTTTGAACAGAATAATATTCTCCAAAAACGGTCACGTGATCTTATTTTTCGAGAAATAAAGGTATTAATTTTATGACATATTCCAAACTTATTTTTGAGATTTATTTCGTCACTGATTTTATTCGGACCTTGATGTTAATTTGTGAAAAATCTTAAAAAACGTTGAAGTGACCCTGAATTTTTTGAACGATTGTAATTTTTCAAATAATGTAAACTAGTTTTTTTCAAAAAAGTACGCAAAAATCACGCTGGAAGACCCGTTAAAAGAATCGTAACGAATTTTAAGGCTTTTATTGGCATTACTGTATGGCCTCCGGTTAAAATAGGCGCATTTCCAGAAGTGTTTTGTCGGCCCGCGGTTCAACTCAAATTGAAAGAGGCATTAAAAAACGGCTACTTTCCTATCAGCTGTTTTTATTTCAAAAATGCATTAGGAAGTTCATGCTTGTTTTCTTTTCAATTTGAAATAGTTTTATCATCAACTGTTTGAAATATTCGATTTTCACATTTTTCCTTTATTGAGTGTACTGAAAAAAAATGTTAAAGTTTGCTCATTATTTAGACAAAAAATTTAAACCTGATTCAGAATTAAATGGTTTCTTATTTTTGAAATCTATCGAGTTGCCCTGAATTTGATATTAAATCATTTGACGTAAATTTAGCTATTTTGTCCTAATTAAGGTTTGAAAAATAACTTCAGTAAAACTATACAAATTTTATTATATTGATAAATCAAAGGTGAAGCCTACAATAAAACAACTCAAATACTATTATATAGTGATGTGTACGTGAGATGAGAGACAGTCGAGATTTTCCCTTCAAAAAACCTTTCGAAGGTTCGATTGGTAACCAGGATAAAAATATTATCAGGGTAAGTATATGAAATATACATTTTAACATTATTCAAAAATACAGTCACGAAAAGTACAGACTATCATTTATTTACAAGACTAGCCCTATTGCAGCGCTAGTTTTTACTAGACACTAGCTCCCCCCCTCCGCAAGCCTCCCTACAACCTACAATACCTACTCTATAGAGTAATTATTTGGACGCGGACGGCTGGGAGTCTCCAAAGAAAAGAGAGTGAATCACGAGAAATAATATTCCAAAAACAATTTAGACTCAATTTTACATGAGAATGGTGATAAAATATTGATTGTTTTCGCGATGCATACCCAAATTGGTGACGGTTTAATATTTGAAAATTTGAAAACGTCAAATTAACCCAAATTTTGTTATTTATGCACTTGTTGTGAGAATCGCGAAAATGAGAGAGTTTTTAATTTTCTTATCATCATTTGATGACTTTTTTTAAACTTTTTTAAGCAAATTGTTTTTAAAGGAACTGTAGAATTTTTTTAAACATAATTTGATTATCAAATGAGAAAAATATATGTGTTTAATGAATCTTTGGTTATATGCTTGATTCAAACGCAATCACCACGGAGGTGCAAAGACACTACGTGCCCGAGATTGTCGGCCACTACGGGAGGTAACCTATGTGTGAAAATGCAATGGTTTTTTTAAAATTAATTTAGTTTTCGTAAATTTTCTTTGATTTTTTTCGCACCATAATCAACCAGTATAAAATCAATCTCATTTTTGGCGCGTTTTTCACTTATTTATACATAATTTTGAAAATGCAAATTCATGATAAGAATACAAAGCGCGCTCATTGGTCAACGTTTACTTTTTTTTCAAAATGACTTATAAGTTATAACGTAATAAAATAATATATTATCAGTAATAGTATATATACAAACTATCTCTAACTGGGCAATTGTAAGGCTGACGAGCAATACATCGGGTATAAATAGAAAGGTCGAATAAATATGAAAATTTGAGTACCGCACAAACTTCGGGCGCTGAAACCGATGCCACGCAAAATGGTTTTTGGCTGTTGATGGCGTTGTTTTGAAATTAAAAAATACCTTGTATCAGTTACTCGATCTAGTAGCTCTGCCTAGACGATTGAAATAAGGAATTTCCAAAGTGAAAAATGGGATCTATGTTCTTAAGCTATAAAAAATGGATTTTAAGGTCAAATTTTTCGGGATTTACAAGGGGTCCTGAAGCCAGTTCTAGCGACTCCGTATGAAAGCAGACGCTAATTTTTTGCAAGTGAAAATTAAGCGTTTTTAGTAAACTCGTCTTTTGAATTAGGATCCGGCGACTATCGTGGTCGACTAAATAACGGTCAAAGTTCAAGGTCAATTTCAATTTCATCGTAGAGACTTAAGGAAGTACCCTCAAAGAATGGAAGGGTCACTTTTTATGAACTATTAGCAACCTATGGGTCAATACTGTCTGAAAGGTCGCTAAAACAACTTCACTAGTTGTAAAATCTCAAAAATTGTGACCATGGCTCCCTAGACTTTTGTACAAATTGACGAAACCTTGAATTGCTAACTTGACCGCGTTATTTAGGTTCGAGACCGCCATCTCGCGACCCTAAATCAAATAATACTTTCACTAAAAACGCTTAATTTTACTCTGCCAAAAATAAGCCTTAGCTCTCATACGAGGTTCGCTGACTGGCTTATGCCCCCTTGTAAATCTCGAAAATTTGACAAAAATCATTTTTTTTTATAAATTTTCATAAACAAAAAAAAAATCCTTGTCTTAAAATGACCAAAAATATTTCTACAGATGCTTTAAAACATTGATCCCCATTTTTTACTTTCGAAATTCCTTATTTAAATCCGTCCTCAGTTTGACTACTTATTTATTATACTGGAGAGTGGGATGGACCCCTGGGGACTCCCAGTTGAGAGAAAAAGACAGTTTGAACGCCCTAGGAGGATCAATTATCATGTGGGATCATTTCAGACATACTTTCAGCATCAGAGAGACAGTTCAAAGTCAATACTGAGAATAATCACCAGCCCGTTGACAAAACATGCGTAAAACATTTCCCGGTGGTTATTGTTCGGTACCACTACCGGGTTTTCGTGCATTATTTTTTTCGTACACTGTAAACGCGAGCAATTTTTATATATTTATAAGTAGACTCATTATCTTATACTTTTCTTCCCGGGTTTAGTTACAACGCAAGACTGATTATCACAGATAAATACTATTAAAAGAGACAGTACTGTTTCCTTATACTAAAAATTTAGTTGCGCGATTGGCTTAATAGGCAAGGTAATATACGCATATAGGCGATATAAAGCTGATAAGAGCCGTATTTGGCGCAGCGTTTTGTACGGAAATATTGTGAAGCGAATAAGCCAATGAAACTCAATTAAACCGCCAATCAAATTCCTTGTGCAAATTCCCAAACAATTTAACCGTGAGAAACATTATTTAAAGAGTTCTGAACGTAAATGTTTGCAGCACTTCTAGGCTTAATTTTATGTTATTTTAATACAATAAACGTTTTGGGGATGCGCAGCAATCACCAAAAAGCTTATATTTTTTTAAAATGATACAATTTGCCTTTCATCAGGGGGAGATGGTTTGTGATAGCGCGTAGTCTGGTAACCTTCCTCGAGTTATTCTCGGCGTAAATTGGGTATTTTAGCTGAGGTGCAAAAATTATTTCCGATTAAAAGGCGAAGATTCAAAATTAAAGCCGGAAAGAGAATGAACTCAAAACTTCTTCAAATGAACAATTTCAAAAATTTACCCTGCCAAAAACAAGAGCTGCAAATCTAAAAATCCAAATTTAAATTTTCAAAAAATCAACCGTGAGCTACGATTCGATAATTTCGGCTGGATAAAAATCTTAATTAACACCGAGCGCATGAGTGATTCTGGATAACTACAAAAACCACGAAGAATAACGATAAAATTTTTTTAAATGTTTTATTTCTCTTACAAATAACCAATTACATACATGTCCATTTCAAAGAACGAGTCTTAAAAATTATCTGCAGTTAAATTTTTTTTACCTTTCCTCAAAAAATGGTTATGCCATAAGGAAGTTATTTTCACACAACCTCAAGTTAATTCACTCAATTATTCAAGGAACGCGTTTTGTACCAGAGACCATCCTAACACAGACCACCCTAACACTCGCCGCGAGNTATACTAATTATACAGGTTATGTTAAAATTTAGGTTTATTTCAAAATATAACCTCAGAGGAGTAGGAATTTCCGTTTTGGCTTAGGTGGCTCTTGTGCCGCTTATGTGTGAAGGAGTGTGGTCATACAAAAAAGTTTTGGCAAATTTTTTTCGCAAGTTGAAGGCTAGTTCTACAAACTGGCTAATCTGAATTATATCCTCGAGGCCCTGTTCGGCTAATATTTTATCGAGAATATGTCAAATTAGGAGCAGGGATACCCTTAATTCAGCCTTTGCGGTGAATTTGAAGCACAAATTAAAAATTCTATATATTTTCAAGGAGGAGTAGGTTTTCGCGCGAGGCTCCCAAATAAGCTGTTTTGACCACTGAAGGCAAATTTTTGAAAAAAAAACCTTCCATTTGGTGATGAGTATTCATAAATTCATTCTAAATTGCAAATTTCAATAAAAAGTGATGAGAGATGAATGTGGAGTAGGCTTTTTAGTGCTTTTAGGGACGCCTACTAAAAACCATTTTCTGAGCGTAGGTTAAAGTATCAGATGCTCTGAAAAGTACTGGCACATACCTTAAGAGTTGTATTACGTATTTAGAAAATTAATAAATATTTCTTAAGCCAGGTTTATCAGAAACTTCACTTGGAAATTTGTAAAAAAGAGCCCAATTATCGTCGCCTACATCCTTAAAGCTTTTCCCCAAATACTTACGGAAAAGTTGTAATTTCAATTAATGCCTAAAATTATTCAAATTAAATTTCTGTAGTTCTTAATTATAAAATACTTACAGTATGTGTTTTTTTTGACGGCGAACAGAATATCAAGTTTCCGGGAGAATCGTCTATATTTTGGAGAGAATTCTCCCGAATTGTTTACTTTTTGTTCCCTCGAAAAAGAAACACATACTGTACTTTGGAAAAACTTCCAAAATTTCCATGTTTTCTTTTTTGAATGTGTTTTGCAACTTTAACGATTAATTGTTAACTAAAGCTGCATTCTTATTGACTTATTTGTTCCCAAGTTTGACTAAGGACGCTGTTGAGCTCGATTTAAAAATAAAACGAAATGAATTTTTCTCCCAAGGTCGTAGAATTTTCTACTATTTTTGAAATTTTCAATGTTCCTTTAGTCATAATCAAAATTTAAATTAATATTTTTTTATTTTTTCAACAAAGGAACATTTTCTGATTTGGAATTACTCAGAAAATTTACGTCATTTTTTTTTACAAAATTCTCTCGAAAATAATATACAACAAACTTTTGTGGTACCTTATCTTATTTCAAAATTGTGAAACTATTATTTTGTTAATAAAGTTTAATTGCATTGTAAAAAAGAAGTAACTTATGATGTTTATTTGACGAAAAACGAAAATGTTTAAGATTTATCAAATAACTTAAATATGATAAATATCACAAGTTATGCAACATATGTTACTAGAATTGCATTTCACATATTATACCGAATGTGTTTTAGCTTTTGGGGTGTTTCCCGAGGAGATTCACGCTTAACCAATCAGAGCGCGACTTGGTTAGTTTATTTAAGGGGGTTGTGGGTGTGAAGAATGCATGAGTGGAACAAAATAGTTTATATATTTTCTANAACCCAGGATTTATACGCTAAAATAACCTTTTTCTCTGGATTCTATGCGCTATGATTGTTTTTCAAAAAAAAATTTAGTTCAGTTTCAGGAGATAATTGATTCTGTTGTTTGAAAAAATTAAGTACATACCTCTTAAACTCCGGGCTCAGTTACATTTTTCATTTTTCAAAGAGAAAATTTTCAAACGTCATTTCCGGCGGAAGTGACCATCAATGCGATCAACTTTGACCTTGAATCGACGCCTATTGACTCAAATATTTCATATCTGGTAGTTTCATATTTTTCTTGTTTCTTCATTCAGCGGGAAACCGACTACAAAACTACGTTTTTGGCCAATTTTGCGTTGACCACCCCCTGGTCGCTGATTTGAGCCTCTTTCAAGGTCATTTCCCGCCAAACTAGCAAAGGTGATATCCCAAAAACATTTGTGACTAACGAAATCAACCTTCGCGGTAATTTTAAACTTAACAGTAATCTAATACAATCCCACCTACGCCGACACCTACGCTTTTAAAAAGCTTTTTAAAATGACACGCAGTTCGTACCTACTCCTTCAATTTTCATCATTTTTTTATTATTTTTTTGTGTCAGGCTCTGGAGAAGCCTTTAAAATATCGCAAAGGCGCTTTTGTTTTAACAGTTTGCTTTCAGCGGACAAAAACGCGAAAAGACCAAAAATTAAAATTTTGAAATGGTCAGTTTGGGAGGCTCATGCAAAAGCTATCTCCTCCACCAGTTTCAGAGATACAATTTCGACTAATACTGCATCTGAAAGCACAAAACTTGTTTGACAATGAACTGGAAATTTTTTTTTCAAATTTTGCTTCGGCGTCTCTTGGGGGGCCATGTCAACTTTTCATTTTTAGCCAAATTGTTTAAAATGGTCAGTTTGGGAGGCTCAGGCAAAAGCTATCTCCTCCATCAGTTTTAGAGATACAGTTTCGACTCATACTGCATCTGAAGGCAAAAAATTTGTTTGACAATAAACTAGAGAGTTTTTTTTTTAATTTTGATTCGGCGTCTCTTGGGGGCCATGTCAACTTTTCATTTTGAGCCTAAATTTTTGACAAAATTTNATCTTCCGGAAAATTATTTCGAAACTAGACATAAATACAAGTGTGAGGACAAGCCAGTTTTTAGGAAAGTGTTTTGTGCAAACAAAACACTTAACAGTGAACTTTATTGTATCTTGGGACAGATATTTTTTTTTTGAAAGTGAAATTTCAAAATTTTTTAATCTAAGGATTCCATGAAAAAAATTATTTATTATAAAAATTAATTTATCAATCAAAACTGTCCACACTTCACTTGATTACTATATATAGAAATTAAACATAATAATAAAAAGTGTATTAATCTGCTTTTATTTGGAAAATTAGCCATTTTTCATATAAATTTGTGATTTTTTCATCATTTTTTTTACTTTTTTAAAAATAACTTTTGATTGATGATATAAATCTAATCGAATTAAAGTGTACGTTAGGGCAGATACTTGTGCGTTGGTACCATAAAAATTAATTTGTGAAGACTACGATGAGCACGATCACGTGATATGCTACACCTTGGTTTTCCAACTATATTTTCTAGAACTAAAAATCCAAAATTCTAGAAATTTGAAATGAATAATGCAAAATATAACTTTTCAGCTTCCTATTGCAAAAATAATTGGAGCTTCAACTACCTTGAGCTTTCTGTAAACCAACGTTTCAAAGTAGAGCCGATATATCGGCTCTGGTGCCTTGGCGGGAACTTTTTTTTCTGTTATTCCAGGGGTTAAAAACATCATTGGATCCTTGATTCTAAAACAATTTAAGCGGACTATACAAATCAGTGATTGACACAATTGAATAAGATCGAAAATCTGAAAACCTACGCAATTTCTTGATTGATAGCTTAATTCTTGCCAGTGCCAATATATGGTCGAAAGAGCCAATGTCGCCGAAATTGCGAAGGTTCTGTGAAGTTTTTATAACAAATTACTTTGAGCGCGTCATGAATGACGTCATATTTTCAGATTAAATTTCTCAAATTGACTTTTTTTAAATTTGTATTCGATTTCGTTTGGTGGGGCATGAAATTCTACACATTTTGATATTTTAATTCAATTTTTGCTAATTTTTTTTATTATGTGCAAATTGTAGTGTGTATGTGCAATATATTTCGTTCAGCTCATAAAAATGTCTAAGAAACTGCTCGAAAAAGAGAAACCGTTTTAAAACTTGCCTAGTTTGAGCTTACAATTTTTGTTTTTCTCGAAAAATATTTCAAGAAGAATTTCAAGCTAATAAAAAATTAAAAAAACGGCCTAACATTTTGAGCAGCAGCTGGCAATTTTTAGATTTTTTTTGTTGTACCGAACATGATATTTTTGCAAGGACTACAATTGAAATCTAGTAAAAAAATGTCAAGCAAAAAAATTTTGCCGTTCCTACTTCAGATTAGAACGTCGAAAATATTCTAAGAGTTCATGGTAAACGAGCTTGAAATTGTCTGTGCAAGGAAAAGTATTGAATGTGGGTCTTTTCAACTGAAATAAACAGTTTTATACCCCATGGAGTATATTGTGACATAATCTTCAAATCACCTCCTTATCTAAGCTTTTGTTATAAAACATACCATTTTATTGATCTCAATTATTATCATAATTTTTCGATTTTTTTCCTAATTCCCAAAATATCGATATTTCCCGAACAGGGTTTTTTTCTCGATTATTCAAATGAGATTTCTGCTTCAATAGTTTCTAAGGAGCTCTAATTAGGTTCTTAACTTCGGACATTTGCAAGTTTGACCAAATAAAAACTGTCGAAAAATGTCACTTTTTTGGAAAAACAAACTCAAGATTAAATCCGAAAGTTTTTAATATCAATTATATATTTGATATTGTATAAATAATATGTCAAATATATTTGAAATAGACTTGTCTACACTTGTATGGTGATAAGAAAGTAAGTTTTGAAATGAAGCACTTTGCCGAGTCATGCCGAGAAATTATATTTTGTTTTAATAAGTGACAATCCATTTTTTCAAACAAATTTAATCCCAAATAAACTGAAATACAGCCTGAGTTTTCTTGTTTGCTGCGTTCTTTTTATTCCGCAAAAATAAAAAAAATCAGATACAAGTATTTTGGGTATTGACCAATCACCATCGATTATATTTGCGGAATAAAAAACGCAGTAAACGAGAAAACTCAGGCTGTAATTTGTCAATAATAAAACCTATTTGTGAAATCAGAAATGTTGTTTGTCAACCAAAATGGGATGTCATAGGGCTGTCAAGAAAAAATTGATTTTAGAACATATCATGCATAATTCATAAAATTCAAAATGAGGATTTTTTTCTTTTTTTTTCAAAAATTTGAATTCCGACCTTGATGCTGATTGGCTGAAACTAAACAAATCATAATCATTCATTCGGACTAGGTTTGAAACATATTTATAATGCTGATTCACTTGGCCCTAATCTGAGGATTCCGATATCAATTCTGAAAAAATTCTTCACGGATGTCATCTTTTTTAACTTAATTATTGAGTCCAAAACAATATTAGATACTTTAAAATCTCGAAAATTTGACCAAAAATCGATCTTTATGAGAAAATTTAGTAAAAAATTCTTGAACGCAAAATGACCAAAAAAAATGCTACGAGATAAGCCATAAAAACACATATTTTTGACTATCAAAACTCCTTATTTCAAATTTTTCTATTATAAAACCTTATTTTACATAATTGCCAAAGAGATCGTTTATTAATAAAGCTGGAGTAACTGATGATGTTTATACGNATAAACATATGTTAAACATTTATCAAATAGTTATACTTAAATTATTATAATACCTTAAGTTATGTAACATATTATATAATGTAACACATGTTACATAAATTGTATTTCACATACTATATGTTACATTGTATAGCACACGTTTTTTTAGATATAATATGTGGTAGGCTACATGGTTTTTGTTTCAATCGTCAAATAAACATCATAAATGTCTTTACTTTTTACGTTAAATATAAATCAGAGTCTCGGGATCTTCTTAGATATGCACCGACAGTGTATTTTAGCACTTTTTAAAATATATCTTAGATCACTATTCAAAATTTGACAGATTTTTTCCATTACAAAATTTTCAATTTTTTCCTGATGAATTTAATGTTTTTTTTGTAATTTTTCAATGTTTAGTTTTCGAATTTTATATTTTGTTTTGCGATTGACAGTATTTTAAAATTTTCCATGATACATGATGATAAACTTTTTTTTGTTGTTAAATATAGAGTTATTAGAATACTTTTTTGATACACCTATTTTCTAGAGAATTTTCTGCCAAGTTTTTTCACTTATAAGATTTTTTTGGTTTTGAGATTTTTTCAAAGAAAAATCCGTTTTTCGTGGGTTGAAAGGTTTACCCTCAGGGTCGTAAGCTTAAAACTTAAAGGTTAAATAAAGGGGGACGATAATTGAAATTTCTCAGATAAGAATTTGTAGAGAATTTGTCACTGAGTTTTTCAAGTCGTAGAATTTTCTCTGAATTTTGAATTTTTTTCAAATAAAGTAGGTTTTAGAATATTTACATGTATCACATTACTGTATAGTTCAGAATTTCAACAAAAACTAGAAATTCACAAGTCGTTCCTGAGACTTTGGAGAAAAAAGGCTTCCATTTGAACCTTTTAATTCAGCCTTTGCGGTGAATTTGAAGCACAAATTAAAAAAATTCTATATATTTTCAAGGAGGAGTAGGTTTTTTCGCGAGGCTCCCAAATAAGCTGTTTTGACCACTGAAGGCAAAATTTTTGAAAAAAAAACCTTCCATTTGGTGATGAGTATTCATAAATTCATTCTAAATTGCAAATATCAATAAAAAGTGATGAGAGATGAATGTGGAGTAGGCTTTTTAGTGCTTTTAGGGACGCCTACTAAAAACCATTTTTTGAGCGTAAGTTAAAGTATCAGATGCTCCGAATAGTACTGGCACATACCTTAAGAGTTGTATTACGTATTTAGAAAATTAATAAATATTTCTTAAGCCAGGTTTCTCAGAAACTTTACTTGAAAATTTGTAAAAAAGAGCCCAATTATCGTCGCCTACATCCTTAAAGCTTTTCCCCAAATACTTACGGAAAAGTTATAATTTCAATTAATGCCTAAAATTATTCAAATTAAATTTCTGTAGTTCTTAATTATAAAAAACTTACAGTATTTGTTTTTTTTTGAGGGGGAACAGAATATCAAGTTTCTGAGAGAATCGTCTATATTTTGGGGAGAATTCTCCCGAATTGTGTTACTTTTTGTTCCCCCGAAAAAGAACACATACTGTACTTTGGAAAAAACTCTCCAAATTTCCATGTTTTCTTTTTGAATGTGTTTTGCAACTATAACGTTAATCGTTAACTAAAGCTGCATTCTTATTGACTTATTTTTTCACAAGTTTGACTAGGACGCTGTTGAGCTCGATTTAAAATAAAACGAAATGAATTTTCTCCCAGGTGCGAGATTTTTACATTTTTAAATTTAATGTTCCTTTAGTCATAATCCAAATTTAAATAATATTTTTTATTTTTTTCAACAAAGGAACATTTCTGATTGGAAGTTACTCATAAAAATTACGTCATTTTTTTTTACAAAATTTCTCTCGAAAATAATATACAACAAACTTTGTAGTGGTACCTTATCTTATTTCAAAATTGTGAAACTATATTTTGTTAATAAAGTTTAATTGCATTGTAAAAAAGTAGAGTAACTTATGATGTTTATTTGACGAAAAACGAAAATGTTGAGATTTATCAAATAACTTAAATATGATAAATATCACAAGTTTATGGCAACATATGTTAATAGAATGCATTTACATCATTTACCGAATTGGTTTTAGCTTTTGGGGTGTTCCCGATGGAATTCACGCTTAACCAATCAGAGCGGGCGACTTGGTTATGTTATTTAAGGGGGTTGTGGGTTGGAAGAAGTTGAGTGGAACAAAATAGTTTATATATTTTCTAGAACCCGTCAATAACAATAATTTATTCTCAAAGTGATGAAATAATACGTGGGTGTATGAATGAGATGTATGATTGGTTCAAAGAGAAACGGTTTCGCAGAGCGTGGGCGTTCGTATCTTCTCTCCAACGCTCGAAACTTTACCCCTCTGTGGGAAATTATTAAACAATAAATTTTGTTTAACGCTTAAAACAACAGAGAATAATTATTTTCAACGATCTTTGGTAAAAATATGACAATATTTTGGAGGTTTCATACATTGTCTGTTTTTTTCAATTTTAAACAAAATTGACCGAGCTAATTTAGATTTAAAAGAGAATTTCTGAATTTTATTTTTACCGTTTAAAAGTCAAAGGAGATTTTTGTTAATTTTTCTTCTATGTTAATTATTTGAAGACGTCGTACTTTATCGAAACATCTTTGTTTTATTCAATTTAAAGCAAAATTGATCGAGATTTACAATTTTTGTGTGAATTGAGAACATATTTTTACCAGTTTTTCGATGCCGCACAGGTGAGCCATCCTTCATCAGAATTAAAAAATTTTACTTGCAGTTGACAGAGAAGGTTTTAGTCTCCCGTATTTTCGTTTCTCATATATACTTATCTGCCCGTTATCGACCCTTCCAGTCCAGCTGGAGGAAAGGGCTATTTTCCCTAGCAATTCCAACATTCTAAACCCACAACCTCCTTAATGGGCGTTTCAATCTCCCCGGGGAAAACCCCAAAAGCTAAAACACATTCGGTATGTTACATTGTAGTCGAGATATTATGTGCTATTTTATGTTAATAGACCCAATTTCCAGTTTTTTGCCCTTTTGAAGTGTTATAAAGAGTGTTAGCATACTACAGAGACCGGCAGTACCTGTCTATTACCTGATCATGCATATTTAAAATGGGGGGGAACTTCAAATTGAGTCCATAAATCATCAGATTATATAAATTATACAGTTTAATTTCTGAAAATACAAGCTGAATTAAACTAACTATTGTTTATGTTATATTGTTTATTAATTTAGCCAAAGGCAGTTACGAATCATGTTCAAAATATATAAGGATTTGCAAAGCTTTAGGATGACAGGACAAAACACAAGGACATTTTATTCGAAATTTGACCGATTTCAAATTATCAACAAATTTTTTAAAAATTGTTAAAAACCTACTAAATATTCAAATAAATAAAAAAAATTACATTTGAAAGAAACCAATTATCGTGGCATATTTGTCCGTCGAGCGGTCATATTAGACATATCAACATACGGATCGCATTTTATTTTTCGTCGAGGTTCGAGTCACGTGATTCAACGATATTTGGCACTTTCGGCGATACGGGGACATTAATAAAGTTTTTGTTCAAAAATGAAAACGCGTAAGCGGTCTAAATGACGTCATAATTTGTACGTTTTTTCAATTTTATAAGGATTATTAAGTACTCCACCAAACGCAATCAAATAAAAATTGAAAAAAGTAGATTTGGGAAATGTTATCTCGAAATATGACGCCCTGCATGACGCACTCAAAAATATTTGTAATAAAAACTTCAAACTCCCACGCTTTCTCGGCGATATGGGCACTGGCACGAATCGTGAAACTGCGTAGGTTTTCCAAATCTCTTAAAAATTGATGACTTCTATGGTCAAACTTTACAAAAAAATATCCCTGTTTCCTTTCCCGTCATACTAAAGCTTTGAAATTACGTATACATTTTTAATATAATAGCTAAGCAATATTTTACATGCATTGTATTGCAGATATTATATATGACACTGTATAATACAGCTTTTCAGATATTATATATTAGGCAATTTTTTTAAGGACTCAATTTGAAGTCCCTCACCGTTTTGTAATATCTCGGGTTTTCAGTACAAGCTTTACTTGACAGCCTATCACACTTTATTACACTTCAAAAGGGGAGAGACATCAAATTGGGTCTATAAACACAAAATACCACATATCATATATTACAATAGAAGTTGTGTTATACAATGTAACATATAATGAAACATATTTTATATAACATATCTTTCATAACTTATCAAATTTAACATTTTTAAATATAATTTTGAAATGAAATGTTTAACATATGTTTTCAGTTTTCTCACCAAATAAACATTTTTCGTTATTTTACTTTTTCCCAATAAACGGCCAAAATCGAGCAGTTCAAATTTTATTAATTTTCGGAGGATTTTTAGTTTCTGTGCTGAAATTGACCCAAAAATAAATTATGTCCCGTTTTTCAAAAATCATCACTTTTCGGAAAGTTTTCACCCATTTTGGGGTATACCATTTTCATCGATAATTTTTTTGGTTGACTTTTTTAAAAAGCCTATCTTTAACTACAGTAGTGACTCTGTTATAGTTACTCCTATTATAGTAAGCTTTTATCTGTTATAGTTACCCTTTTTAGAGGAGTTCATTTTAAAGATAATCTACGGAAAATTTCATGTTCGAGTCTATAAATGCGACCAGTACTACCTTCATAATAAAATTTAAGTTATGTCCGTTTAAAGTACAAAAAACAGATATAAGTTACAAAAAAAGAATTCTCAAATTGAAAAAATATTGAGTATTATCTGTTAAAGTTACCCGGGCAATCACTATTAAGTTACCTTTTATCTGTAGTTACCTTTTTCAAAGTTCAGGGGTAACTTTAACAAAGTAACTACTGTATAGAGAAATGTGTAGGCGGAAAATATTCATTATTTTCCATGCGAATTTCTAGAATATGTTCCAAATGTTTTGAAAATTTTATTTTTCCATTAACTTCAATAAAATTATGAAAGTGTATTTCTGACAAAGTTTGTGATATCAACACACCTATATTTCAATTTCTGAACTCGCCAAAAAGTGGGTTCCTGCACAAAAACGGGGAAGACTACCCCGATTATAATATTTGAAAAATATCATATTTTTTTCCACATTTCGCAGCGACAATTTTCTTGTATCCTTTTCTCAACGGAACTCCATCTTCAAAACGTTTACTATCTCTATAGCGTGTGTTCAAATCCCAATGATGTTTTCTGAGTGATTGTCTTAGTGATTGCTCGAGTGATTCCAACTGATCAAATTTAGCTGTCCCAATATAAAGCATCCTTGCCTATAAAAATACTCAAGCTAATCAGTAAGACAACATTAGTGGGATTTGAACACGCGCTATAGAGATAGTAAACGTTTTTGAGATCGAGTTCCGTTGGGAAAAGAGCTATTTCCGAGCTTCTGAGGTTAGTTTCGTATAAATTCGAAATTTTTTGTTAATTTGTATCAGTTATAAAACGGTACACAAAACGTAGGTTCTTTGCCTTGGTTTGTAACTGCTTTTATATTATATGTGGGCACGACTATATATATGGGGGGAAACCCCCCAATCCCCACTAAGTGTGTTCGATGTAGGCTTTGCCCACGATGGAGGGATATCCCCCAACACCCCCCCAAATTGAGGGAGACCCCCGAACCCCCAAATTGTGAGCTATTTCCGAGCTTTTTAGGTTATTTTCGTATAAATTCGATATTTTCTGTTAATTTTGATCAATTATAAAACCCTACGCAAAACGTAGGTTCTTTGTCTTGCTTTATATTTTGTTGCTTATTATTTTGGTAATTATTTTTGTGTGTACCAATTCGTCTATATCGATTGTGCATGTATATTGAATAAAATACTAAATTGAATTAATTGTGACAATAAATGGTTATTTAAAATTGCATAATCCCGATAACTATGTACAAACGGCTATAAAACGCTCGATTGCACCAGTTTAAGCGAATTATATTTTGCACTTTTCACCTCGAAATGACATATGTTAAATATGATATTATATGGAGTTGATGTCATAAAATTATCCTTTAGTTTTAATCTTTTTGAAGTTCGAAGTTTGAACTCTTCTCCTCTCCTCTCCGGGTTTCGACTCTCCTCCCCTTTTTTGATAATGCGTGTTTTATTGTTTGCTCTCTCTTTTGTTTTCTCTCCTTTCCCTAGGTCTCAATTTTCAAATTTTTTGTGTTACCTGAGAAAAATTGAATAATGTCGACTTTCGAAGGAGAGGGGATCACTCTCCTGGTTATTTTTCTTCCGTAAGAATTTTCTGTTTCCTCGTATTTTCCTTGCGGAAAGGAAAGGTATTTGTGAAATTTTTTATTTTATTTGGCAATTCTAAAAATATAAAAAAACCTTGAAGTAACAAATTTCAATAACGGCACAAAATTTTCGCCGTTAATACTTTTGAATCCTCAAAAAGTCATTTATGGAGTAACTGACGTTAAAGGGGGTACCCTTCATGGGAACACACGATTTTGTGTTTTTAAGGGCGAATATCTTAAATACTACACATTGTGGATTCCAATAGTTAAATACAATGTAATATTTGAACGAAAATCTTACATCCAGAATTATAATTAAAGATCACTGATTGCTCGACCAATCAGGAAAGAGCTTCAAATTTGAGTTTTTTGTCTGAGTCTCAATTCATGACGAGAATGTCTAGATTTTGCGTTACTTGTGCAAACCCAGAATAAAATTTTTGCCGAGTAGTTCTAGAGGATAATATAAACATTAAACTGAGAAAGCGTGAATTACAATTAGATAACAATGTGTGTGAAAAAAATTGCATTATACATTAGGTGGCGATGGATCGCGACGTTAAATTTTATAACTACGCCTTGGAACCTTTTTTTGGTGAAACTTTTGTGAATACTTTTTTGTAAACTTTTAGTTCGAAAATTGAAGGTTCTCATGATAAGAATCTCATTAAAAAAGATCAAACATTGTTTTATAATTCTTCAGTAAAAAATCCCATAATAACATTTCAAACAAAATGTTATTTTCTTTTTGTTTATTATCCTTTTCCTAACGGAACTCCATCTTAAAAACGTTTACTTTCTCTATAGCACGTGTTCGAATCTCACTCAAGTTGTCTAAGTGATTGTCTTAGTGATTGCTTGAGTGATTACAAATCGATCAAATTCAGCGGTCTCAATATCAAGCATTCTTGCCTATAATCATACTCAAGACAATAAGTAAGACAACATTAATGAGATTCGAACACGCGCTATAGAGATAGTAAACTTTTTTGAGATGGAGTTCCGTTGGGAAAAGAATATGACATGACGTAAAAAGTTAACGTATTCAATTTTTTTTTTCAATTGCAGCAACGTTTCGATTTCTTATTATCAAGCTGAAGGATCGCCAAAGGATAAGCAATATTTGGGCACATAATAAATTAAATCCGATAAAAAAATCTATTAAATGTGAAGTGGTTAGTAAATTTGTAAAAAGATATTGGCTGTTTGCTTCTGATTGTAATGATCCTTTTCACTATCAAAGCGAAATCGGGCTTAATCTATTAAATAAGAAATTGAAAATAATTTTACGAAATATTCCACGTTGATTATTTTGAAAATCAAAAAATATATTTTTAAAGAGTTTTTATACGCAAAATATAGTCTAACAAACTATTTTTTGAAAATTTCACGTCTTAAAAATCCGGGCTTGTTTCAATATTCTTAAATTTTCACTTTTGTATTACATTGTGCATCTGTTACACTATCCGCGATTAAAACTAATTATCTCAAAAAAAATTTTAGCTAATGGATAAACATTTTATTTTCTTAAATTGATGACAATTTTTGGCGGTAAAGAGTAAAAATAAAAAAAAATGAAACTTTGAAATCAGAATTATAAATTTTAGAAAATTATCTCAATCAGTATGAAAAATACATGGTAAACTTAACCAAAATGACCATTTCTAATTGGTTTAAATTTAAACCAATCAGAATTCGCTTAGGACTTGAAAATTTGTAAAAAAAAATTCTTAATTTTACGTATTTAACAGTTTTTTTATTTTCTCAAAAATTGTTTAGTGTTAATTTTTTCGAGACCGTGGACAGCCTGCGTCCAATCCTTAATTTCGGTTCCAGATAATTAACTCTCAGCGGAGCAAATTTTATTTTTTTCCCAACAAATTTGTTTACCTCATCTTATTCTGATTCGACATGAAAAAAAACAGTGCCAGTGACTTTCGTGTCCGAGATTATATGTATTCTCATTGGCTGTTTATTTATTGGTGCATTTAGTGGACGAGTTTGGCGTTGTTTTGTTGTTGACGCAAATATCTTATTTGTAAGCAAAAGCGTAGGGGGTGTAAGATGGATATATAAAAATAAGAGGGGGGGTGAAGGCAGCGAAAAACTGGGGCGAAAAAAAGCCATCCGACAGGTGTCGCCCGCGAGCCGTGGAGGAACCTCGGCGAAAAGATGTTGCGCGCCCCGCTACCTGCCTTGTATACTACTGCGCTAAGTAAATACTACACCAAAGGAGTGAAAAATATATATATATATATACATGCATAAGACATATTAGTGTGGTAGGCCAAAAATCCGCTAGGGAAACAATGGTCGCCCCAGCCTAAAGCTCTAAAGTCACAAAACACAAAAAACTCCATATTTTTTTTCGCCCGATTCTCGCCTGAGATCAACCTTAAAACGCGCGTGCTGCGCCGCTGAGACACAACACACACAAAAAACACACCCAAGTCCGCCCCTAGTAGACCAGGATCCATTAACTCGGACCCCCTTACTACCAGAACTATACCTTCATCACAGAAGTGACCAGAACATACCGTTACGGGTTAAAATATTTATATTTTTCATCATCTGAAAAAAAAATCAAAAAACAAAAAAAACTTTTTTTTTTAATTTTTCAACCGAGAAAAGCACAAGAGAACACGAAGACTTCGAGGAACTGTTTTTAAGGAGGTAACGTAAATACCAATATTATGGCCCCGTGTGCAAAATGCAATTATAAATAATTCTATTTTTGCTCAGCGGGGGACTCGGATAGATACGCTTCTAAACATACACAAAAACTCTACCACTAAATAAGCAAATGTCAGAATAATAAACACAAATTTTTCCCCTTTTCATTTCAACTTCTATTTAGTGTAAACAGGGATCGTAAAAAAATATTTTTTCGGCAAAATTCCACAGAAAAAGTGTTTTTTCACAAATATAAATATTGGTGACCGTGACGATTAGGGGGCTAATTCAGCTCATTCTACAACATTTAGAACATATTTTTATGCTTGAAATAATCACATTAAAATTATATATCTTGTTAAGTACGTCAGAAACAAAAGCTTCATTATTTGCTATATCTTATCGAGAAAATCGTCATTTTTGTCTCGTTTGATCAAAATATTTATCATGAAAGTCTGGCGGTGGTATTTTTCGCTAACCAATTCCTTCTGTAAATTCAAAGTTTTGGGATTTCACTGCACAAAATTAATAATGAAAAACTTTTAGCAGTACTTTTTGTTAGTTATTTTTTATTGTAATTTCAATAATTGTAAGCAAAAATTACCTCCGCCGGAGAGTCTAATTAGTGCGATATTCATAAACTCCAGTTAATTAAGCTGTAAATTTGAGGACATAATTCTCAACTTTTTGAATGCTCATTCTTAGCTGACCAGAAAGTCGGATTTTCTCTAGAATTCTCAAAATCCGATATTTTTTCTTAATATTTTCATGAAAAAGGTAAATTAGGGGGGGGGTAATCATCCGCCCTAATTAATGTATTTTAATTTTATTTTATTAATTTATTTATTCGGCTGTTAAAGGGTGTAGCTATTGGCTGTTGTAGCGGTTATGTCAGTGTGGTGAGGACCCCTAGTCTGGAACATTCCCATTGTGGCCGCATTTGATAATTTGTGGCGCGAGATGTGCGGACACCCTAGCCCAAATAACAATAAGAAATCAATTTTCAACATAAAATATGCAAAACTATAAAACTCGTCATTTTTTGACATTGCAAATTATAGCGATTTTATACCACTGCAATTTCAAATTCTCTAATTTTTTAAAAAACGCAGTCTATGGTTCGGTAATGGTTTGAATTATCTGGTGGCCATTAAATATATCGCTTTCAGTCCAAAATTTCATCGCAATACAGTGGGTGACAAGTTAATGAACACCCCAGAATTTATTATGCGAGTCCTTTTAGTAGTTATAGGACGTCCAAAATTAACTATGTTTAACTAGGGGGGCTTCAGCTCGTCACCCACTGTAATTTAACTCAATAAAATTAGGTCTTTTTATTACATGAAGCTAGACGTTCAAAAATAAAAATACAATTTAAATATTTCCAAGGCAAATTTGACTCACATACCATGCAGTTGAAGTTAAACGTTTTTTCGTTTACATTTTTAATTATGTTTTTTTTGGGAAAGCGGTAATCAACAGTATGTACTTTTTTTACTTGCGAAGTGAAAATTGTCCTTTAGCTAATTACGGCCAATTAAAAATGGTATCTAGGTAGATTTTATTTTGAACGCCAAGCTATAGCCGATGTCAAGGGTTTGAAAATAAAGTCCAACTAGTTACTATATTTTATTGGTCGTAATAACCAAAAAGACAATTTTCACTTCGCAAGTAAAAAAAGTACATACTGTATCTTTTTAGTGTAAAAAGGCGAGCTGAATTGCGTTTTTTTCGAAACTTTTTTTTATCAAACGTAGAATGATTAAATTGTATTTATATTTCAAAAAGGGCTCATTTTTTACAAAATATTTGTGAAAACTGAAGATTTCTTAAACCGGACGTTTTTGATGTTATTTGGATGAAAAAACAGTCATAAACTCAAAATTCGAAATGGTACTTTATTATGATAAACAAACTTGATTTGAGATTGAAAAATAATATATTGTTTGCACAAAGTAACATTTGTTTATACGAAAGCTTTATTCATAAAGTACAATTTGGATTTATGTTTTTGGCATTGTTTAAAGATTTTGAGTAAATTATGATTAAAAAACTTTATATTCATTTTCATAATTAAAAATAAAGATGTTGCATGAGTCACTCTAGAAAAACAAATTAGAAGATCGTTTATTTTTGAAATCAGCTCGATCAGTCAAATGGATGAGATTAGAGAGCAACACTTTTTCCACGTGATCATGTATTCTTCCAAAAATTTTGAATAAATTTGAATTTCACACAGTTTTACTCCAAAAATGTCTTTCTTATTTTAAGTCATTTAATAATTCAATAATTATTTTGTTCAAATTAGATAAATTATTATCATAATTTTAATATGTTATATAAATTTGATAATTTTATAACTCAAAAAAAATGAACCTTGAAGAAAAACCCAGATAAATATAAATAAATTAAAAATATAAAATTAATTTTTAAAAATTATAATTTTAAACCATTTTAAGTATTTTTAAATTAGATAATTAAAGTTATGATAATTTTTATATTACTTTAATAATTTTAATAATTATTTAAATAATTATTATAATTGTAAAATTTCAACATTTTTCATTATCAAATTATTATAAAAAAATTCATGATTAAAATTTAATTTTAGAAATTTTTTACTCTCAAAAAATGAATTTTCGACTTGTTTTTAGCATTCTAAATGTAGCGTACAAATAAATGTTTAATTAATCTAATATTGTTTGGATGCAGTGACGGAAACTTTCCGAATAATAATATTCCAATATTCCTGATCGACGCCACAAAATTGATCACATATTATTTTGTTGATGCAAAACGGCATGAATCGGCAGCCGAAAAATAAACTATATTTCTTATTCCAAAAAATACAATTTTCAACAGGTATTGCCAAAGTTTTTTTATAGATGTTAGAGAAAGACCTTCTAATTTGAAATTTATAAAGTAAGGTTTAGTGAGAGGGTCATCTTTTGGTATCATATTTCAATTCAGAAATATTTAAAAATGAAAAAAATTGTTTGAATGTTTTTTTGGTGTCATATGACTTATCAAAAGCATCTGTAATTTTATGGTGTCACATTTTAATGCAAACTGTTTTGTAATGAAAAAAATTATCTAAGTATTTGGTGTCATATTTTGACTCAGAATGTATTTTTTGCATTCATTTAATTTTTTAACATATGATGATCATATTTTTTGCTGTGTTTGGCTTCAAAATTAAAAAATTCCTAAATAATTAAGATGAATTGAATCAGTTTGATTTTTATTTCTCCGCAGAATATTCATGAATATCAATTGGCAATAAAAACTGAAAAAGCTGCTCAATAAAGTTTAAATATCACTTCAATATCACTTAATTTTAGTATTCAAATAATATTAAAATAAACGTTCTAAACTATTATTGTTTCTGTTGTTAACCTTTTAACACAAAGACTAACTTTCTGTTTTGTTATCAGAATTTTAAAAGGTTTTCTGAGCTACCTGTTTGGATGTAAAAGATAAAAATAGCATTTTTTTCTTTGTTGGTTATTTATCGCAGTTGTACGAAATTTACACAAATAATATAAACAAACTAGCCAAACAAAAACACATATATGAAATTTTTTTATTCTGAAATATTGCAAGAAAAAGAAAAAGGATTTGGTGATATGGCTTTATTTTTGAGAGATTATACAGAAAAACACATTTTTTTGTTTTAAATTACTTTTTTGTCCTTGAAGAACATTGAGAAAATTCTAAATTTAAATGTAAACAGCCGAAATATATTTTTTTTGTCAAACCTTAAAAACCAATTTTATTCAAAATTAAAAAATCCAATTTGTTGAAATTTAAGAAAAAATTGCAACTTTGAAAAAATCTATCTTTTCTTAAATATTTTTTTAGAATTCCCGATTTTTGAAATGCAGCAAAAGATTGGAAAATAATTCGTTTTATGGAATCGGTAAGTTTAAATCGATTTTTGGCCACTATTTAATATTCACTACGAATAACATAATAAAAATTTTTCAACCATGAATAACAGTCTTCGATTGTGACCTCGATAAAAACTGGTACAAAATATCATCCGTGAAAAGACATTCGAAAATTTCAAATTTTTGAAGAAGAAATTGCTACGAAATTCAAATTTTGTTAAAAAAAAGACATTTTTGGTAATTTATCTCTATAAGTTAAACTCCGCAAAGTTACAAGATTGTGTAAACTTTTCGTTATAAATCCCATCTGAAACTGCGGCATTTTTGCTTTTATTTTCTCTTCCGTAAACTAACTTCACGCTTTTTCGGAAATACGCGGTCTAACCGTTTCACAATAAGTGCAAAATAATGCATTATAACGTGGGGTTAACCCCCTGGGGTATATCTTAAAATGTCATAATCTCATTTTGCGTTTCTCATTTTTAACCGCAATAATACACCTCTAAGTTGCCCAAACAACCGGAAATACACAATTTTCAGATTCGAACACTTCCGGTATTAATTACTATTGACAAATATAGATACTTTCGGCATATTTTTAAAGAGGTTTTCAGTGTAAAATTAGACCGGATTTATTTACTTCTGATCTCACTTTCGAATATATTTAAGCTGCTCTTGGGTTCAGATATTTGTGATTCAGAAAAATCAGGGTTTCAGTAATCGGATTTTGCGGATTTTACGGCAAATATTGACAATTAAAAGTGCAAGAAAAATGATATCTTACGGTAATTTTCAGGGTTAACAAGGCTCTAAAATGACTAGAAAATATTTGCGCAATGCAAACTAAGAAAATGCAAAAAATTGGGTTTTTTGATTTTTAGCTTTGTTGGTCAAGCGACTATCACTTGAAAAATTTAAAGTACAAGAATACCAACCTAAAATTAAAATCCGTAAAATTATTTTTTTTCTTGTTTAGTTGATTTATTTTCAGTATTTTTGTTGAACAGGTAATTATAAGTCAATTTTTTATGGAAATTTTTCGAATATTTATATTATTTTCAGCTTATTTCGAAAATTTTAAAATTTGTCCAAAATTTCTAGAAAATTTGATTTTAAAAATAATTTGAAGAATTTCTATGTTTCCGATACAATAAAATATAGCTAATTATCTTTTCTTTATAAAAGTAAGAAATTTTTGTTATTCTTAGTTTATAGAAAAAAAAGTTGTAAAAAGTATATTTTTTTGAAATTCAGTAAAATTGCTAAATTTTAATCTTTCTTGAAAATATTCGCGCAATGCAAATAATAACATAATTTCGCCTGCTTAAGGAGGTGTATACATCATAACTATTCACACTTTGAATATTTTCGTACAAACAATTGTTACAAATAATTATATCTATTTTAGCACACCCTTTTTAGCGGAATGTAAAGAATAATATAAATACAAACGCCACTCGGGATGTGTAGCAAAATAATTCCGAACATCACTTTATTCTTAACTTTGAAAAATTACAGAACTAAAATAAAGTACTTAATATTTGATTATTTAAAATAACGAGAAAACACAATTTCCGACAAATTTTAAAATCTATTCTTTATAACGGCTTAAAATTTTGTCACATGACTGCCTTTTTAAAGAAAAAATTTTAAAGTTTTGAAAACTAGAAAAAATTTTGCGATATGCTATTTAAAATATAAGAAACTCGAAATTCCCAAAATAATTTGAAACCATTGAAAATTTTTGATTTAATTTAAAGAATTTATATATTTAAAAATTTTGAAATAATCTCAGAAAATTATGAATTTTCCATAAAATATAAATATTCAAATCATAAAAACTAAAATTTGAAAAAAATTGGTTTTTTCAAACAAATGTATTTCAAAAATTAATTACTTCAATTTTTTAAATTTACCTATAAAGTCAAAAATCCAAATAAAAACAAAAATGAAAAATAATCATTCTTAAAATTGTACCACTCGTTAAACAGAAAATAGTATATTTTATAAATACTATATATGTCAAACCGACGTTGCATTTTTTTTTGAAAATAAATAAACGAAAGTACTCGCAAACCAAAACCTGTATATATATGTTCATAAAAATTGACAGAACTTGTTAAAACAAGTCACTTTATTATTTAATGATCATATACACGTATAATATATCATAAAATGCCGCTTCAATAATTTTTTATGAAAAAAAGCGTTCTAAATGTGTACCAAAAAGGTAGTTAACTATTCTTTGTAATTTTATAATTTGGATAAAACCACTTATAACTTCATTTATATCCCTTTATGGCCCCCTGACCTTTATTTGGGCTCTCAAAAAGCGGGGGCGAGAAAATAACGCGGCTTTCAAAAACGACTCAGTCGATAAGATTTTTAGATAGCTCAAACTGAGCACAAATGTCTAGTGAAAAATACAATATAAAAATTGGTCCAAATCAGACCATTGTTTCCCTCTTTTAACAGAAACTAATATTAAAAAATTAATAATTAAAAAATAACAGTAACCTCAGAAAACAATAAGAAACATTGTTCCGATTCGGACCAATTTTTAATTAATTATATTCATTAGATAATTGTGCTCAGTTTGAGCTATTTACGAACTTAATCGGATAACTCGTTTTCTCCCCCCCCTCCGCTTTTTGAGGGCCCAAATAAAGGCCAGAGGGCAATTAATGGATATATGATATATGATATATCTAAAACGTTTGAATTTTATTAATAATATTATTTGATATCGTATGTGATTTTTATTAATGATATCGAAAAAATAATGAATATCATTTGATATTTTAATATAATTTACAATTTGAATCCATATTATAAAGATAAAAATTTTCGAATATTTTTACACATGAGAATTAATTTTTTGTTATATTAAATATATCGGATTTTGTAAGAACCTGTTTCCGCTGTTTATTCAATTTTGAGGGGTTTATTTTTAGGTCTTTTACAACATGAAAGTAAAATTGTATTATTTTTAGACACAAATATTGAAAGATTTTTTCCATTAAACTGCAAGTTATATATTTATTTTTGGCAGTAAAATTTTCGCGGCCAAAATAAGCATAATTTTTCAAGTGATCTAAATATAAACTTTCTATATAAAACCGATGTATATTTTTGTTTTTTTTTTATTGTGAAAATAAAAATTTGTATCCAACTGATTTATTTTTAATTAGTTCAAAAGGTCGCGTGTCTGTTGCCAAAATATTTCAGTCCAGCGGAACGGGACCTTAAGGACTGCGCGTTTCTGGCCACTTTTTCTTGCTTTTCTTTTAGTATCTTTCGGCCCCAAATTGTATGGTTGTTCAGGATGTTTATTATATGTGGCACGACAT
>SCLH01000410.1:438736-479508 GCA_004367855.1 Oikopleura vanhoeffeni | reverse complement strand
CAACTGATTTATTTTTAATTAGTTCAAAAGGTCGCGTCTGTTGCCAAATATTTTCAGTCCAGCGAAGACGGGACCTTAAGGACCTGCGCTTTCACTTTTTCTGCTTTTCTTTTAGTATCTTTCGGCTCAGGCTGAACTTTGATTATTTATATTTTAGTTTGCATTTGAACGCCATGAAGTCGGATAAAATAATCAACCTTAAATAAGCACTTCGGTGAAATATAAAATAAGGAAATCTGGTGCAAAAGGGTACCGATTCAGGACTGAAAATACCAAAAATAAAAAAGCAGAAAATAGAAACAAATATCTTCAGCAAGAGACCTTTCAAGCCAGCTAATTTGAAACGCATTTAATTAATGTCATTAAGATGAATTAGCCATCACCAGTGGTGAGTCACCATCCATGAAATCGCGATATTTTTGAAAAACCAGTTTGATACAAAGCAAAATTAAAATTTGAAAAGAAAACATACTTTATCCCTTTATCACACTTTTGTAAATATTCCGGCCCTACTACTTAAAAACATACTTCGTTCGCTAATAAGGGCCGGGATATTTACAAAAATGTTATAAAGGAATATCGATTGAGCTATTTTCATAAATTTTGTTGAATATTTAGTAAAAAAAGATAGTTTGTTAAGAGATAAAAATTTTTTTTCTGAAAAAAACACTCTCTGATTGGTTGAAATTCGACTTCAACCAATAATCAAAATTGAGATTTAATTTTGTTCGTCAGTTTAATGACATAAAATATAAAGTTGTATCTGGCTGAAAAATGCTTATATGAGGTTTTTATAATGTAAAAAACTAAAATTAGTGAAAAATACGACACTATCGATTATTTTTGTAAGGGGTTTTTCGAGCACTAAAAATTATTTATTTGAAAACCCCAAGCTTAATAAGAAATTAATAAATTTTGACGCTTTAAAATCGCACATTATGCTGATCATCAACCCTTGGCCAAAAAAATTTAATATTTTATGACTTATTTCAAGTCAGCGTTTAACTAAACATTTCTTCAATTTGCTTTGAAGTGTAAAAAATAATATTTGAAAATACCGAGCTACAATCTGTCCAAGCCAGATCAAGGTGTTTTGAGTACGATTCCTCTGAGCTACATATATTTATTAAGTATATTAATATATATTGGTAAATTTTGAGAATTCATCAAATTATGTCCTAGTTTATTGCGGGGGGCATTTTACACCATCTCAATAAATCATGCGGAAAATAGAAATATATCAAGAATCAGCTTGTTTCTGACGTGTATAAAATTTGCGTGTTGCATAACGTTAAGAAACACCCCAAACAAGGTATATATCATGACGAATTGCACCAAAATAATTTATAATTCGTTTAGTATAGTTGATACCGATCAGACTATGAGCCACAGACAAAATTGATGGGTTGCAATACGTCATTATATTCCCTGTTGGAAGTGTTTCATAACGTTATGCAACAAAATATATATTCTTAATAATTGTTTATAAGACACTTTATATTGTACTATATTTAGGAACAATTCCTGCAAAACTTAGCCCATAATAAACTATCTCCGTCAGTCAAACGATTTTAATCTTCCAGACTGAAATTCACAAAAACATTGCAACCCCGAAATTTGGAACGTCATTAAATCACACTCAAATTATACAAAGGTCGTGCGAGCACCACTAGCGTATGTAAAGTCAGCGCAGTCAGTCAATATAGCCAGAATTACTGTGTCTAGCTATCATCACGAATAATAAAAAAAAATATTAAAAAAATAAATTTCGATAATTTTAAACTGAAAATTGTCGTTTTATAATTCCATTTTTTATTCATAGTTCTTCAAACTCTATAAAACGCACAAACAATTTCTAGATTTTAATATATTAAATAAAAGTTGCATAAAAAATAAAATTTATTATTTCCAATTCTATAAGTGAGCAATTGAAAGTAATTATTTGAATTTTTATCGGTTGATAGGCTGTCAGCACATATATAAAGATCCACTTTGACGTATCGTAACATTATGAAATCTCTTAGATGTTATAAAATTAATTCCGTTCAATAGATCAGCTTATCTATAAATGCTATCAATAAATTTGATCTTTAAATACTGACTATAAATTCTAATCTGTTAACTTTAAAATGTCCTTTTTATACAGAAATTCTAGATTTCTATGAATTTCGAGTAGAGATATTTTCTGAGAAGAAATTGTCTACTTTTTAATAAATTTAACTATTTTAAATAAAATAAACATTATTTTAAATTGTCGTTATCTGGCATTTCGGATAAAATTTAGTCAAAAATTGAATAGACTGATTCATTTTTCAAAATTTTGGTCAAAATGAATTTTTGGAAATTTAAACCATGAAATTTTTTCAGGCATATATTAAATCTGGTACTCGATACCTGTGTTTCATGATTTAAATTGTAAGAAATAATTAAATTTATTTAAATAAACGCGTATATTAAAAAAAAATTAATAATTTTTGTTATTTCCAAAAATTTTACATCTAAAAAAGTTGGGTGAATGGTTTAGAACTTCAAACTTAGAAGGTTTTTTGTTGTGTTTAATTGCGAGCAAATACAATAAAGCAAAAAGCGTGGTATAAAAAATCAGATTTTCTTGTGCGGTTTTCACCTTAGCCGGCGATAAGAAAGTTTGCCACTTGTGCGATAAAATCGGCAAATTCCAGAAGAGCAGAACCCGCCAACCGTAATTTATTAAATAAAAAATATATAAATAAAATCAATAAAGCAAACAAGAGCATCAAAGGAAAAAGACCGCAACGTTTTATCTCTATTATGTTCTTATTTTGGCGCTTATCTCCACCAGTTTATTTTCCAACATATAACAATAAACTATATCATATAGTCATCAAAATTCAAACCCGCTAGACTTTATTTGACATGATTTTTTTAATCAACCCAAATTTTCACGTATTTTACATATATAATAAAAAGTACAAAATGCAAAAATTGGATAAAATAAATTTTTAAGTAGACTCAACTATTATAAAAAAAGCATGGGCTATAAAAAATGTTATTTCGAAAGAAATATTGAACTTATTCATATTTTATAAACTCATCGGTTAAAATTCAAAAATTAATCATGGTTTACAAATCACCTTAATTCTCGACGCCTCTATTTATTTTGACGTCTTTTTTTAAATAATTATTTTTTGTTATGAAAAGTGCGTAGGCAGAAATCAAAAAAAAATTTAACTCACGAAATGTTGATTTATGTTTCAAAAATTATTTCAAAAAAATTTTTGTAACATAAGTGTGTACACTTTTTTTTCAAATTATTAAAATGAAAAAATACCAAAAATGTATACTTCGTGTGTGATATAGTGAGTTACCATAAATCGCCCCAGTTTTTCACTAAAATTTAATCGGAAAAGATTTTTCTATCATATTGTTAATTTATCTCGGTAAATTTTAGGTTCAGTTCTTATGAAATCAATTTACTCGCGAATTTTTTTAACTCGTTGGCGTTCTTGTATATTTTAAACGGATACGAACCAGTTAGCGGAAAATAAACATCGTTCTGATCCATATTTGCAAATTTTTTTATTTTATTAAATTATGAAATAAAAATTGTTTAGACCTCCCTAGCCGTTAGTTTGAGGGGACCTAAGCAGATAAAAACTGGTTGAATACCATTTTGCATGGCAATAAAGTTTCATTTCCGCATTTTGAGGTTGGTTATTATTTGCCCAAATTTGTTTAAAATAATCAATTTTCTGAAAACAAGAATCGCAAAAATAATCCGGTGAGAAGCAAAATTAAATCAGTAAATATATATTTTGAATCGACCACGCACCCCCTTAACTCAAGTGAGATGAAATGGGCCCGAGACGTTCGATTTCGTTGTTCTATTTCCAACAAATATTTTTTTACGTTTTGGATTTCAGTGTTTTACAATAAGGATGGTCGAGGGCTTTATGCTTGAGATTTAAAGAGTGAGCGATCGAAATTATAGAAATTGATACCATGCAGAGATTCACCATAATCGTATTTTTTGTGAGAAACACTTTAAAAAAAAGTTTATTGATTCTAATTTTTTAAATGGTTACAATTTTGTTTGCTTNTTTTTTTTCGATAATTGTAAAACTTTATTGACAAAAGATTTGAAGTTACGAAAATATTTAGAAATGCAGTCCCATGACTTAATCACCCCGCTGTTTTTGACGAGGTTTTCGATCACGAGGTGGTGTACAATAAAATATTTTATAGGTTGTGCCTTGAGAATGGGTTTGAAATTCACTCAAATTAGTCAATCAGCTGCCAGATTTTTAATTATTTTTTCTGACTTGTCTTAATTTTTCGGTGTCTTTTGGTGGCACGTATTATTTTTTGAGTTATGAGTCATCTTGAGGAAAAAAGTGCGAAATGAGTGCGCTTGATATTTCTTATTATGAAATAAAATCCTTATAAAATGTAATTAAATAAGTGAAACGTGCCAAAAAAGAATATTTGATCTCGCATGGTCGATTATGGTGCGAAAAATCAAAGAAAATTAGCGACAATTAAATGAAGTCAAAAAGCATGATTTTTGAACTTCATCAAAATACTAGAAAAACGCAGATAACCTACGTAAGAAAGACCTCCTTTTTCAAATGCCAGTTTACCTCAACTACATTGTATGAGCATTTCTTAATTTAGGAATTGACGAATTAGAGTCCACCCTTGCTCAAAAATGGTCTAAAAGCAAAATATTTTCGAGAGATTTTCACCCTTCATAAGTTATCAGTGATAACTTATCTAATTTGTAAAACTTAATTTTTGAACTTATTCGATTTCCTAAGATCTTCCATCTCACAAGGGTTGTAAGGGTGTTTTATGCCAACAGATTTATTTGGAAATTGATTTTAAGAAAAATATTTCAATTTTGTTTATTTTTATATTTAACCGCTTGATCTGAATTATTTACAAAATCAAACAAAAAATTATTTATTGCAAACAGAAAAGCTTTGATTAGTTAGGTGAAAATTTATTTACTTTGCGGGGCACAGGGGTTAATCTTAATATTTTTATGATTATTTCAGCGAAACCTCATAATTAGCGTCCGACTCCCCTCTTAATTCGGTAATTGTGTGAAAAGGCCTAGCTCATCCTTATGAGGATTTGTAAGTTCGTGCCCTCCGAATCATTTTAAAATCAAAATAAACACCTCACTTCAACCTCAATCTCTTTTTAGGATGTTTACCGAGTTCGCCGTGGTCACCTCCTTAACTATCTATGTCATAATCCCACCACGACTACGTTTGTAAAGCTCCGCGAAGCGCCAAATGACCATTAAGGGTACACCTAGTCATTTTTTTTTATTTAGAAACAAATTTACTAAATAAAAAATATTTGTACAAATAAGCAAGAAATTCGGACCCTAATCCGGAGCATTTTAACGCGAGAATCTTGCTGTAATTTTCGAAGAGAGAGGGATTAGACTCAAACTCCCACACATTTTTAAGTAGTAATGAGCTGAACCCAAAAAGGTAACAGTTTTTAACATTTTAAATAATATAATTTTTGCGCCGTTTTAAATTGAATAAGAAATTTATCCAATTTTGAAAAAATTCTAGTTCCTACATTTTTCGTTAATACGGGTTAAATTGTTCAAGAAATTTCTAAATTTGATAACATTTTATTTGTGAAATACGTGAAGATTTAAATTGAAAAAATGTTTCTCACTTCAGTAAAATACAATAGGTTACCACAAATTGCTCCACAACAGTTTTCCTAAAAAAATAGGCGATTTGTAGTAAATGGGGTATGTTTTGATAAAATGTTGTGACAAATGATTGAAAAATGATTTGTGGTACAAGTAGGGTGTCACGTGTCGAGGCTAATAAAGAGACTAAGGAGGCTATTGAAAATCCGAGAAAGCCATTCCTGATGATTTTTTCCGACAAAAAAAATATTTTTTTAAAAATTTCCATTTTTTTGCTTGGAATTAACTAAGAAACAAGTTGAATAGAAATTTTTTTTAATTCTCAACTTTTTTCTCGGTGAAATCGACAGGTACAAGGAATATTTTTTGTATATTTGATTTTGAAACTATAAATACTGAATTTGTTTTTTCGCGGAGGCTTTTCATTTGCATTATATTGTGATTTAAGGGTATCTGAATATAAATTCAAAATTTTAATATATTTTTGACGAATTGAAGCTTTTGAGAAGAGTTTAGTTGATTATTTACTAATTACAGTATTCATTCAATTATATCGGATGTTTAGAGTCCCTGAATACAAGAGCCTCATTAAAAATCAAAGATAGCTTATTTGTAATCAGGCCCAAAGTACCTAAGGATGTTTTCAATTCTAAAATCGGAACCGCACACCCGGTTAAGACAAAATGGTGATTTTTCACTCGAATTTCTAAAAAAGCGGTCAATTCTGAATTCAGAAGGAGTAGTTTTTACAAACAATTGAATTTCTAAAAAAATCATACTCAGATTGGCAGATTTGTCATTCAAGCGTTTTTATTAGATATGAAAATAAAAATAAAATCTAATTCCAATAAAAACATATTAAAATTGAAAAATATAAAAATAAAAAGTTAATAAAATCTAATGCTCTGAAATTTAAAAAAATTTAAGAAAGTAATTTTGGATAGAATGAAATTTTTATATTTTTTTTGGCGAAATTCACATTTGAAAGGTGGTACATCCTTATAAAATGCTACCGAGCAGTTTTTTTCGAAATTTACCAAAAATGTTGGCATTCTGATTCTTTACACAAAATTATTTTTTTTTCTGCAAAAACATATATAAATCGGAACCGGTTATGGTAATTGCTCATTTTTTTGGGAAGTTTTTGGGCAACAATTATCCTAACAATCTGTGCCAGAATTCCCCAAATAAATTAAATCATTTTTATTTGTTAAAAAGGGATGACGAAAAAATTGCAAAACTATGCGTTTTTTCAACTCCCTTTTGAATTCACGGTTCAGAAGGTCAGAATTTTTCCTGTTTTGGAAATATATCAATCTGGAAATCTTTGAGTTTTACACCACCAGCTGCCTAGAAAGAAAATACGGCATTGTTTATAAGTTAAGGGTGTCCGTTGTTGTTTTGATGTTTCAAAATTCGATTTTGTTCTTAAAAGTTAACGTCAAAAGCGAGCCAATGCATCGAATACAATTATGGCTAAGTGAACATCCTTAAAAACATCTTTTTATTTTTTAGAACTTCCCGGCAGTTCAAATTGACAGCTAATAAAGAACATCAAATGTTGTTTGTTATTATACTTATTATAAACAACGGGAAAATATCTAACCTTAAAAAATACACACAAAAAAATGTTTTATTGTAAAGTACTCAAAAATAATGTTTTTCTTTGATAATATACCAAAAAACATCAAATTTAGTTATTTGTTGAAAATTCGTCAACTACTGCATATATTCTTTGATAAGTGAAAAAAAATAAAAGAAATTTAAAATGTTTTATTCTGTAATTACAAATCTGAAAATTCGATTTTGTTGAACAATTTGCGAAAATAAATACTCGGAAAATATTCAAAATTAAGATTTTTGTTAGAATTTTTAAATTTCAATATTAAAATTTACATTCGAATTTCATTCTGATCGAGTGATAAAAAGGGATTTTATGTTTTTAATTTAAATTTGTTAAAAAATGAGCCCCAAATCGGCCGAAAACTGTTTTCCAAAAATTTTTATGATCTTGGCAAATCCAAAATTCAAATTTTGTATTATTTTCAAATCGAACTCAAAAGCGGCCCTAGTTGAAAATTTTATCTTTTTTGAACAGAACTTCAATAAACTTTTTGATTTTGGTCCAATCAAATTGCAATAAATATTTAACTTCCGATTGGTGAAGCAGAAATGAAGCACAAAAACATTTTCAAATTTTTAATTTCAACAAAAATAATGCGTAAACGGCTTAAATTTCTGTTTTCACCGACAATGAGATTTAATTATGACTTCGACCGAATATTGATTATTTTTCAAAATTTCCAGTTTTTTCTCCGGTGTAAAATTTATTTTATGATTGTTCGTTATTTTTGCTTTCTAAGCTTATTAGTTCCAGTATACATAATCCCGTGAAAAAAGGTACAAAAAATCGAATACATTTCACACCCGCAGCCAACTTAACTCCCTCACGCAAAATTCTCTCCTTGCTAAACCGTTTTAAGTCGACTCAAAGCGAAGGTGAAAATAAGGGTGTTCAGAATAAACAAATAACAATGCGTAAATAAGGTGGTGTTACACTGGTGTATGAATATAGATAAACCTTCTCCGTGAAAACAATTTCATTTTCTAAAAATCATTTTTTTTCGTTATTTATTTTTCGCTGTTTCTAATCGTTTTGAGATGAAAATTATTTATTTGTGAAAGTGTACCATCCTTAATCTGCGGCCTTATCCCTGCAACCTCCTTAAACTTGTTTGTTAATGTAGGAAAAGTGCGTAGAAAAATATTTTTTATTTCGGGAAAAAAGTACTTTAAATAAAAAAAAATGATGATATCTTTAAGGACAGTATGTCAAGAGGGAAATTAATTATTTCAAATAATAGATCATTTTTGAATATTTCATTAAGAAATAAATAATTATAAAAACTTTAAATTTGATGCAAAATTTTTTAGATTTTTTTAAAAATGTGAAGATAATATTCTTAATATGTGATCGATAAATATAAATCTTGAGTAGGTTGTTGTTGTGAAAAGTTTGAAAAATTCAAGCGAATAAAAATTAATTTATTTCTTCCAGTTAGGTAAAAAAAATAAAAAAGAACTGAATAGTTCAAAACGTTAGTGGATTTTTCAGAGTCACTGAAAATTTTGTTAAAAATTTCAAACGTTATCAGATTACAGTAAAGTCAAAGAAAAACAAGCCATTCGAAAATGTTCCAGTTGCTAAAATTTCAAAAATAAATATTCCCTTTTTTCCCGTCATCCTAAAGTTTTGCAAATGGACTGATTAGAACTGGTTTATTCCCACTCCTACAACCCCCTTAACTCGAATTCTTATGAAAATTCACCAGGTTTATTTTTAATTTTTCAAAGTTGATTTTTCATGTGGAAAGAGTGCTTTTAAAAAAATGTTTTTATTTCGGAACTAAAGTACTTGAAAAAGTAAATACGAAATATTTTTCGAGCATATCTTTAAGGGGAGAAGGGGACAGGGAAAATAATGGAACATCTTGGATTAAATAAACAGAAAATGACAAAAAACAAATATTCTAGGCGAGATAGGAACATATTGACCATTTGACACAATCGCATAAATTGAGTAAATATGTTTATACCGACAAACATGTCAAAACAGATGGAAAAATTTCTGAACTATACCCAAGTACTTATTTGCTATCAAAAAGCTAAATAAATTTATATATAATCCAGCAAAACACCTTTAAATACTAGAAATATTTGGTTAAGAGTTCATCGATTCGATACACATTTAAATTCTATATTGGAGGTGAATATCGTTTTATCACACTTTTGTAAATATCCCGGCCCTGATTAGCGAACGTAGTTTGTGTTTAAGTAGTAGAGACGGGATATTTACTAAAGTGTGATTAAGGGATATCAAGAACCGATTCAAGTTTATGTTTGAAATATACAATTAACAGCATGTCACATGTTTGCTCCCGATCTCAGTTTTTTGCTTGGTCTCACATGCGTGAATCAAAATGTTCGAACTGAAAAATACGTAGGTGATTAAAAAATTATTAAGCGTATAGACCAATCATAAGTGTCAATCAGGCTTTAGCAAAAAAACCTAATTCGGGAGCAAAAATGTGACTCTTTATTGACTTTTAAAATTCTGGAAATTATAAAAAAAATTGGAAATTGACTTTCGAGCAACTTTTAATTCTGTTAAATGTGATTCATAATTTAGCGCCCCCTGCTGACTGGTTAGGTCAAAAAATAGTTATTCTATCAAAATTAATTAAAATGTAATATTTTTCTGGAATGCATGATCTCAATACTAAGAAAATTTGCTCAATAGAAAAAAACAGTGGGTTACCAAAAATCGCCACACAATACTTTTTATATTCTGTAGCGATTTGTGGTCACTAGGGCAATCTTTCAATTTTTTTTTGAAGATTGTCAAAACTGGGGTTATTTGTGGTAAATGGTCAGAAAAATAAACTTTCCCTGAAACTCGGGCGATTTGTCTTTATTAAAATGAGAGATTTCCAACAATTTAGTAAGAGATCTAAGCACTTCGATTTAAACTGAATATATAAATTTCAACAATAAAGTGTTTGAAGTCTTTTATATAGCATTAAGTGTTTGATGCTGTTTTTTGCAAAATATACCCCGGATAGGAGCTATTTATACTTTGAACTGTTTTTTTTTCTTATTTTTTCGGTTCGTAATCAACAAATAAAAAAAATGATGGTCATTGAGGTAAATCGAAAGTTAATTTTTAATTACAATTCGAAAGATGTGAGAAACAGATCTTCACTCGACCGAGAAAAAATATATATTTGTTTGAATCTGGCATTATGATCAAATCTAATGTTGAGCATAAAAATCTGCCTTAATACAAGCTAAAAACTTCTAGTTCTGCTTAATTAGCGGTACTTTTGGCGCATTTAGCAATTTTTTCACAATTTCAAACCCACCTTCGAGGCACAACTTATAAAAATATTATAATGTAGACCACCTCATGGTTGAACACCTCGGCAAACGTGGAGTGATTAAATCATGAGACTGCATCTTATGAAAAATTTTTGGTACCTTTAAATCTTTTGTCAATAAAGTTATATTATTATCGAAAAAATAATTGAGGTAAATCGAAATTTTATTTTTAATTATAATTTAAAAGATGTAAGGAGTCCTTACTAAGGACAGATGTTCACTCGACCGAGAAAAAAAATATATTTGTTTGAATCTGGTTCAAATCTCATTTTCCGGTTTGTTTTTTCGGTTATCGTTTTGTTTTGACGGTTAAAGCAATTTGCTCCCACCGCAGAATTGATCATTACTGGGATAAAGAACAAAGTTATGGTAATTAAGATAATTTTATTTTAATTATCATTTTGAATTAGGAAACATTATTTTAAAATTTATCGAAAATGTTGGTTTAACCCCCTTTTGCAAGTCGCATTATTTTGAACGTTTTGGTCTTATTTTCAACTGCAACCACATTGATTTTAGTTTTGAGACTTAAAACGCTTGTTTATCTGTAACAAATCTTCCTGGTCTATATTTGCTACATTTCATTTCTTTTTTGTTCACGCATTTTTCATTTTAATGAAAATGTTAGTTTTCGATTTTAGATCCTTCTCTTCCATATTTGCTACTTTTTTAAGTTTGTACCCTGCTGGTTTATATTTGCTAGATTTATGTTTTTCATATTTGCTGGGTTTATACTTTCCATATTTGCTAGGTTTATGTTTTTGCGTCCACATATTCCATATCCATTATGAGTAATAAAATATCTTATTCCCTATTCTTTTAACAGGCAAATAAGATATTTATGTTACTCGGCATCATAATGATATATCTCATGAAAATCTGGCAATAATTCACGTGATTTTTGTCTTCTGAAATTGAATCAGAAGAGTTTACCTTACCGAAAATTAAGGGTATATTTGTGACAATTTTTTCATGTCCGTGAATTTCACCGTAAATTGATTTTTCTAAATTCACAGTTTTCTAACCCATTATTTTCCAAAAATTTGTTCAGTGCGAAAAACACATTTTTCAGCGCCTATGGTTAAATTAGTAGTTATTTTGCCTAAACCAAATGTGGTAAAATAAGTACTGAACAAGCCATAAATCGAAGTAAATTTCCAAATTTTTATTTGTTCTATCTTGGTTTAATATATTTTGATGCGGTCGGTTGCTTGTGGTTAAAAGATTCTATCACGGTTGTAACCACACCAGGGAAAATCAACTCTGACTGCTCTCCTTAACACTTGGGGGAATGTGACCAAAAAACAGAAATAAATAAACAGCTAAAAATAAAAGTAAATAAAAAAAGAAAAAGTTTTGAATAAAAAATTTGTTTTCAACCTTGAGTTAGGGCGGTTTAAACCACATTAGGATTTTTTTCTTTGAAATTCTGTAGAATAATTTTTATAATGTATTTTTCGAAATGTTTGAAAATATTTTTCGTGATACCTTAAAAATTCTGATGACAGCCTATTTCGACGCAAAGAGAATCCCCTAGTCGCTTGTCACAAAACAGAAATAAATAATGTACAATAAACAGCCAAAAATTACATTGCAAGAAGAAAATAAAATTTATTTCTCAAAAATAATAACAGAAAAACATTTTTTCCTAATTTGTTATTACATTTTAATTTTAAGATAATAATACCCACACCGGGAATTACCGCGACATAGAAAAATTAACCCCCAGCATGTAACACAAAAATAAATTTGACTCATTTCCAATAAAAACCAAGACCAGAGCGGAAATTTAAACTTAAAATTTCAAAAAGTGAATAAGAAACGTAATAATCGAATTTAATAAGTATCGATTAGCCAAATCTAGTCATATCAGGGACAAAATTGCGTAGGTGCTATGGAAAAAGACAGAGTGAAAGTGGTCAAAAGCCCTTGACCGAAAAAAATTCCCAATTACTAGAAAAAATAGAATAATGTTATTAAATTATTACTTTAGCAAAAAAAGCACCCAGGAAACCCATCAAGTCAATCGTGAGAACAGTTAGCCACAATTTTTCCACGTGACTTTTTTTTCTTGAACAAAATCTGATTTCTTGTGTGAAACTTGAAAGAGTTCGTCAAGGGTTATAGATAATTTTAATAAGTCAGATGCCACAAAATAGGGCAGCCATACTTTTCTCACGTGACCAATTTTTTGAATAACATCTCATTTTTATAAAGAAATCGACAAATTAATTGTATAGAGTTTAACGTGTAAACTGAATATAAAGCAAAAAAAATGTATTATGGTTATTTACGCGTTTCTAAAACAAATAAAACGGTAACTCGCCTGAAAACGCTCTGGCATATGGAATGAATAGAAATAACTGCGCAAATAAAATTAAATGTCGCAAAATAAAAAATATACACTTGGCGTAAATTACGGGGTAAATAATTTAAAAAGAAAAATCTTGAATCAACATGAGGGCCTCGCAAAATGTTGTATATCCTCTATTCATCTTTTGTGTTTGTTTTTGCGACAAATAAAACGTTAAGCATAAAATAATGCCAATTCAATGTCATGGAGATGTGAAATAAAAAAATATATACTCTTCAATAAATAAAGAAATAATAAAAAAACGTTTTTTTTTGTTTACGAATGAAATAAATATAATGCCACCCATGTTTGTATATGTACTGTATTTTTAACTAGCTCAAGAATTATTTTGGAAAATAACCGAACGAACGAGCTTTTGCTTCAAAATCATTTTTCATCGCAGAAAAAATCCGGTGGCTAGTTTTTTGAAATAAAGATCTAAATTTCGCTGACAATATTTTTCACTGTGAAATTTAAATTAAAAAAATCAAAATTTATTATATTTATATCTCGAAACACTAGGGCGATTTGTGGCAACAGGGGATTTCATTCAATTTTGACCCTTTTTTAATGATATAAAAAATGATTGAAAACATATTATTCAGTATACTTGATATAATTAGCTATTATTTGGAACACATCAAAATAATTTTTATGCTTGAACGAACTTTGTTAAGATAATTCTTGATATTTTTGGTAACGTTTCGGTTTATTTTTAGTCCGAACAGTAATGTGCATATTATCTTATATATCTAAGCAACTTATTTGAACTGAATAACTAATAATACTTCATATCCCCTATTCACACTTTTGTGAATATCCCGGCCCTGATTAGGAAACGAAGTGTGTTTTTAAGTAGTAGGGCCTGGATATTCACAAAAGTGTGAGTAGGGAATATAATTTATTGCTTTCAAAATATTGGGGTTTATAATTTTTCAGGCAAAAATAATATGATAAAAAGAAAGGGTCACCACTTAAATACAAGCGTTACTTTTGTGAGCGGAAAGGCCACCAAGTAATACAAATTGCGCTCATTTCACCCAGGCATTTTTACCGGAAAAATGCAAGGTTGATTATGCGCCATCAAAAATAAATGTTTCAGTCGAAATGAGCGTATTTTGCAGTATTTGGCGGGCTTCCCGCTTATAAAAGTTACCCTTGCATTTTGGTGCTTACTTATAGTAACTATTATTATTTTCTTTTAAATGTTGTGATAAACTTTTGAGCAATTTCGGTGAAAAAAAATGGAACATGCTACTTTTTTGATAATAAGTAGGTTTTTAAAAAAATCATAAAAATTAGTCAAATTATTAAAATTTATTAAAATAAAGTTATTGGAATATTGTGAAGAAACAAGATACATTGAAATGCTCTCTGCCGGTCAAATTTTACAAATAAATTTATTTTCCCGTCATCCTGAAGCTTGCGAATACATATAAATTATAAGTTTATTTCGTAATTGCATCATGGGTAGCTTAATAAGCAAAATTTTGATAAAAAATAAGTTGAGGTAGATTTGTCCATCCAGAAAAAGAAAATGCAGTCTCATGAGTCATCGATGACGTCATCAGGTTTACAAACCGATATGATACATTATATGACTCACTTCTTATTACTCATATATTACCAAGCGTGGGAACTCATATACAGCGCCACCTTATGGCATACCACTCTGAACAACAGATGAGTCACTTATCATGACTCATATGTTGTTGAGCATGAGAACTCACCTACAGCGCCATCTTATGGCTTCCCACTCAACACTATATAAGCTCGAACTTTCACAATAAATTGGGACATTATTAGTTAAAACCCGGTTTCGACTTTCTATAGCAAAAGCAGTTCGCAATGAGCCTCCCTTCAAATCCTATACAATATAAAACATATGATATTTATATTTTCAAGATGCTCGTATATTCGGGGATATATTCAGCTTGTTAACACTACGAAAGCATCCCTTATCAAGCATAAGTAATAAATAGACTACTTTGTCGGTTAAATTTCACAAATATATTTTCCCGTCATCCTAAAGCTTTTCGAAAACATATAAATTCTAAGTTTAATTTGTTATTGCATCATGGGTAGCTTAATTAACAAAATTTTGATAAAAAATAAGTTAAGGTAGATTTGTCCATCCAGCGTTCATATAAAATTCATATGAACGCTGGATGGACAAATCTACCTCAACTTATTTTTTATCAAAATTTTGCTAATTTAGCTACCCATGATGCAATAACAAATTAAACTTAGAATTTATATGTATTCGAAAATCTTTAGGATGACAGGAAAATATTTTATGAAACATATGATATTTATATTTTTAAGATGCTCGTATATTCGGGTATATATTCTGCTTGTCAACATTACGGAAGCATCCCTAAGCAACTATAAGTAATAAATAGACTACCTGTGTAACGGAAGTAGCTTTTGTACCAGATCTTGGTCGGCGCATTATAAGAAAGTGGCGGAACTGGCTTCGCATAATAGAATCAAAAAAAGTAAATATAAAATATATTTGTTAAACTATTGTTTAGTCAATTATTGAGTCAATTCCGATCCCAAACGTTTTTTCTTTTGATAAAAGAATTTTTTTGGAAAATAAAGAAAAATATATAATAATAAGGGGGTAGTGCGCTATATTTGTTCGCAATATCTTTGTATGCGGGTACAGTCTTTGTATTGTACACAAATATAAAACATCTCATCAATTTGTGTTTATTCGTATAAATGAATAAAAAGCGCTCGCCGAGAAAATAATAAAATTCTGAATTTTTTGAACATTTTGAGATTTTGGTGAATGAAATGAGTGAGATTATAAACGAAAATAAAAACAAAAATTCTGAGAACCTGAATCAGGTAATAGAGAGGCACAAGAGAACAAAAATGTATTTTGAAAGATTTTTAATGTTTATTTTTGGGTCGCACGGAAATTGCCTATTTTGTATTTTTTTTCCCGAAACATTTGAAATCTTCATTTACAAAGTTTTATCATACTGAAAAAGCAGTACACGGATTTGAATACAGTAGGTAACGAACTGACGCTGTATGGGTGATTTAACTCGTCATCTACTGTATAGTACTGATACTGCGCTTGAGTTTCCCCATTATATGCCTCAAAATATGCCTGTTTGAGCGGAATTTTCTGAAAATTTTACATGCAGCCCAAAAACTTCATTCTGAAAGTATTGTTTTTTAAAATGTGAATTTTTCAAAAAGCAAAAAAATATACAAAAATTTCCTTTCAAACATTGAAAATTTAGAAAAACCTATAGGAAATTCAAATAGTCCGAAAATTTTTGTGCATACCCAACGAAAAATATTGTGATTTAATTTGTCGAAACCACCGTTGGCCTATGAATGAACCAATTAGGGTCTGGTATTTTTAAAAATACGAAAAGGGCCGATTATGAAGAAGGCCTTCGGCGGAATCCCAGATTTTTAAAAGTTGAATAAAATTTTAATCTATCAGAAATCACAATTAATTAGGATTTGTAATGCTTATTGGTGGAAAATATATGTATAAATGTGCTAAAATACGAGCACTTGTAAGTTTATCTAAATATTTTTCGAAATCAGTCAAAATAAGGTGTCAAACCGTGTTGTATCTAGCGTCAAAATTGTTGATTTTTGTGACCTTGTTGGATTTCATAATTTATTTCTAACGATTTGCAGATTGAAAATAATGCATTCCAGATTTTTTTATTTTGACACAAAAGTATTTTAGCCTCGGAGGGTTAATATTTACTCGGTCTGTCCAGATTGACCAAAAGTACAACTCGATTAACACTTTTTAATTTGCTTTCCGACAACTTCTATTTTTCAAGGTCAAATAATATTAATTTTTAACCCGTTGACTAACAAACGCACAAAAGCTAAATATGGAATTCAGCTGCTGTTTCTGATGACAGTATTCGCCAAAAAAAAGTTGAGTCACGCTTTATTAATGAAGCACCTAATTTATCTTTTTCAATATATAAAACATAATAAAAAAAATGAATTAGGGTTGGGTGTAATTTGTTTTAGTCCTTGCGTTTCTACTATCCATGGTAATTTATTCTTATAAAGTCAAACAGGGTGATATAAGGTTTCAAATCCTACAAATTTTATCTGAATTTTTTTTGATGATTCTTATAATGAATGTTTGATTTGCCTAATCTATCTTTTTGCATATCCAAAATAAGAATTTAAAAGATAGAATAGGTGCTCCGAGATTTTTTTCGAAAGTATTAATTTTTTAAACATTTTGACTTTACATTTTATTTTTCGGAAATTTTCATGACTTTATTTCTTATTTTGGTTACTTTTTTCTATTATTGTGACGAATGTTTTTCTTAATTTTTGGGATATCGCTACTTATCTTAATTTCTGTATTTTAGGCTTTACATTTGGCCCTGTTACAATCACAACAAGCTGCTTTGAATATAAAAGACCTTCCAGCAAATTCAAAGGAGTCAACTTCCCTGGCGAGTCAAGTGAGTTATTTCATCATAAAAAACATCACGAATCATGTCCTATTCAAGTATTGTTCCCCGTATTTTGTACCAAATTTATACTCTGGTTGAATTTTAAAGGGTGTATTTAAGGGTGTATTTTTGTATATTTGTCTTGTTAAAATCAAGGCAAACATTTTTATTTTGTTTTTTCCAATTAATCAAACAACTAATTCAGATGCAAGCGATGTTACAAGGTAGTCTTAGCAGCCAACATATTTCAAATTTAATGCAGCAACAACAACTTCTAGCTAATGCAGCAGCTCAGCAACAGGTAAAAATTACATTATTTTATTTGTAAAATGAAAAATACTTTTTCGGGATTTGTCGAATTTGAATTTAAAAAAAAGTTTTTGAGAAAAATTTTTAAAAATTTTTTCAAACCACTATTTCATAACCACAGATCAACTTTTTAAAAATAACCTTTTCGAAACCAATTTTCAAATCGAATTTTTTTAACCAGTTTTCATGACCATTTTAACAAAACCACTTTTTCAAAACCATTATTTCAAAACAAATTGTTTTAAAAACACTTTTTCGCAGACAATTTTTCCATTCACAATTGTCCATTTCTCAAAAAATTAGAAAAATTGGAAATTACAGAAAAAATTCTCAGAACATTTTCACCCCCTGTAAAAAATTATATTTGTTGAACACAAATTTGATGAATTAAAATTTAGAAAAATCAGAAAAGTTTATGTTTTTTTTAAAGATTTTTTAACAGTTGTTAATCAAATCAGGTGCTGTCGAAAATGGTTAATTTTGAAAGTACATTTAAGGATGTACGTTGTTTTCTTTTTTGAGAGTTCCCCACTTTGAATAAAAAAATAGGGATTTTTCGGATATGTAAAAGTATAGCATTTACTGTCAAAATGATTCATATTATATAAAAAAGCGAAAAAATTACTTAAAATGGTTCAAATTGGTAAACGCTTATCTGCTCGATTTTATTTTGTTATCTTGTATTGGAAATATTTTTGATATAAACCAGATAAAGATTTTGACGGATTTAGTACCAACATCCGGAACATAATGTCACTACCGAATCTAAATAAGAATTTTAATTCTTATTTATTTTTTGTATGCTAATAATAAGGAGGTGCAGATCTTCCGGTATCAAATGTTAATTTTTCTTATTTTGACATTTAAAATGATCAAAAATCTAAATTTTACAAATAAATTCAACAATTTTTGTCTATAAATTTTTGGCATTATAACTTATTATTTATAAGATATAAGATGGTGTATCTGTAATTATCCCTACTGTGGATCTCTGTCCACGCCTACCTGTGATGCTTGGCAAGCCATTCAGAGACCGCCATTCAGAGCGCCATTCAGAACGTTACTACCTACACAACATGTAGGCGTGGACAGAGATCCACAGTAGGGATAATTACAGGTATAGATAGGGTTCGGACCGGGAGAACCATGGGCCAAACTAAAAGTTTTCTTGAGTGATCTGTGACCTTACACCGGTTATCGTTACCATGTTTTATGAATAATTTAGAAAAAAAATTTTATCAGTCGAGACAAAATTTTACTATCGAAAATGACGAAAATGCGTAGGTAGAAAAATGTATTTTGATGAAAAAATTTCGCCAAATGTTACCTAATGTGAATTTTTTTCGGTCTTTTTGTTCGAAATTAACTCATTTGTATGATAAAAATAATCTTAGATTTGCGCAATATGAAATATCGGCAATTTAAACATTGAAACCTAATTATCCCCACAAAATTCTCATTTGACAATTTTCTTAGTTTTCAAATTCTACATCAGAATTTTTATTTTGTTTTTAGTGTTCGATGTGATACCCCCCACATCCCCCAAATTGGGGGAGGACCCCCAGACCCCCCAAATTGTATGGTTGTTAAGGACGTTTAGGTGTCATACCGAAGCGGAAGTCAGATACAATTTCGTGACCAAGGATTTTTTCTGGTGTTGTCTCTAAAGGTTAAAAAATAATAAAGTAAAATATTATTTATATTTTAACAGCAATAATAAGAAGGTGCAGTGAGGATCTTTTGAGAATCTATAATGATTTGTAATTTCCTCGCGTTCCAAATATTTAATTATTTTCAAATTATGTTATCTCAACTGCCGGTTTAGGGGTTAGGGTTTTTTGTTACTGATTTTTTACCCCGGATGTGTCAAATCTCGGAATTTTCAAAGCGTGTTCATTAAGGGTCGTTTGGGCTCCTTTGTCGTTATCCGGCACTGTTTATGTTTCAGACAATTGGTGACCTCCTTAAGTTTTGTGTGTAGCTGAAGATAGGCTAAATTTGAGTCAATTTTGCTTCCGGAGAATTAATCTCATCTATCTGAAAAACCTGGTTTCGGTACATCAAACGAATATATTTTCTAAACATTCGTTTTATGTTGTTTTATTATCGAATTTGGTCAAAAAAGTTCAATTTTTAAATAAAAAAATACGATTTTGTTAAACACTTTCGAATAATGAAAATTTGTATTGTGTGTATGATTTCAAAAACCGCGAAGATTACAAAAAAATTTTCAAAAACTGTCTGTGACCTTGAAAAAAATAAAATTCAAATTTTCAAATTAAGCTCAGGAGCGCCTCTAGTCGAAGTTGAAAAACCTTCGATACCGATCTAACTAAGCGATTAATATTTATATATCATTCAGATGGTATTTATTATAATATAATATTATTATGTATATATATTATTGTATATATATTATTATTATATTATATTATAATTTATTATATTTAATTATAATTTAATATTATTAATATAGCGAAACTGAGGCCAGATTTACCAAATTGCTTTTCGAACCAACTTTTCACAATTGTATTATTATTTTATTCTCACTTTTGAAAATGAAAAACCCGAAACGTCAATAAATAATATTTTTATAATATTAATTTTAACTATCTTTTATATTTAGCCGGGCCGTCGCCTTTATTTTTTTTTTCAAAAAACCCGAAAAATTATCTTGAAGTGATTTTTTTTAGTCCCAAGTTTTCAATTAATAGACCGTACAACCCCCATAAGTTGTTCGTAGCTGAAAAAAGTTTGAGTCAATTTTGCTTCCGGGGAATCTCATCTATCAGAAAAGTCTATTTTCGGTACATGAAACGAATGTATTTTCTAAACAACTGTTTTATGTTGTCCTATTCTGGAATTTCCTTCCCCGTTTCCGCGATATCAATCATATAAGGGGGAAACAGCGGGATATTTACAAGTGTAATTACACCCCGTACCCCCTTAAACACTAATTGTACCCTTTAAAGGACTAATTTGTAAATAATCACCAGAATGGCATGTCTTTGTTGTCAAAAAAACCATTCACCAACATACACAGCACTCTATAGAAGTATTAATTAAGAAGGACAANAAAATATACCTCAAACGCCCTGACACCTTTAGAAGTTCATTTTTTAGTAGATTAAAATTATTAACCCGCATACAAGTTATACCCAAATGTTCTGGATATAAATTGTTGGACATTTTTGTCCAAGTTTTAAAAATTAAAAATCTCGAACATCGAATTAGTTTTAGGGTGTCCGCAGTCAGCCGAAAAATTCGCAATAAACAATTTTGACGCTAGCGAGCAAAAACTCACTAAATTTCAGTTTTGGCCACCTTGTGGTCAAAATAAAGATAAACCCTTAGCCAAAATTTTCTTGTCCAGACGATTTCTGATCGTTTGGTTCTAATTTCGAGAAAATCTTTCGGAAGCACTCTTTGACTGCGGACACCCTAATTAGTTTATAAACTGATCATTTGTTGCTGAAAGGGCATACAAAAAACAGAAATAAGATAACTTTTACTAACAAATCCTGTTATCTTTCATATAATTTTATGCTTGAAATTTTAAATACTTCTGGAGACATTTTCAAAATAAAATTTTTGTTAGCATTTTTATTTTTTTGAAAAAATTAGGCCCAAAATATTTTTTTCTTATTTTTTTTGAAAATAATAACTTCGAAAGTGTCAGTGAGTTTTTTCTGTAGAACTCCACCAATACCTACATTTTGTAGTTCCAAGATGATTGGAAACCCAGGCGTCAATATAAAATAGCTTTATCATTTTTTTATTAATTATTAATATCCCCTTATTGCCCTCTCGTAAAGATTCGGTCCCTCAAAAATGCGGGGGTGAGAAAACAACGCGGCTTTTAAAAACAACTTAGTCGATTTGTTTCTTAGATAACTCAAACTGAGCACAAATATCTAGTTAATAATAAAATTGGTCCAAATGAGACCATTGTTTCTATTTTTTAACAAAAACTAATCTTAAAAAATAAATAATTAAAAAATTTCTGTAATCTCAGAAAACAATTAAAAAAATAGTCCGATTCAAACCAATTTTGAATTTTTATATTCATTAGATAATTGTGCTCAGTTTGAGCTATCTACGAACTAAACGAATAACTCGTTTTCAAACGTCGCGTCGTTTTCTCATCCTCGCATTTTTGAGGGACCGAATCTATACGAGAGAGCAATAAGGGGATATTCTGAATAAATTTTTGAGAAATTCTAAAAAACATGCAACGTGGTGCGTAGACTCTACAAGAAATGCTTTATTTTATTTAAATTTAATTTTTTGCAATATGACTCAACGTGAACTCCTTTTTTCTAAATGCTTCTCAAATAAATATTTCGCTGAAAAGTAATAAGAAAAGCACAAAAAACTCGTGTTTATTGGTATAAACAACCGTAGCGAGCCAAAATAAGACATATTTAATTATTATGTCTCGAAATGAAATATTCCAAAAGAATGATTTTCTCCAAAATGGTCCTGGGCGTTTTTTTCTTAAATAATTTTCAAAAATCTTTTCTCCGAAAGTGAGAGTTTCTTGAAATTACTAAGAAAAGCAGAAAAGACAAGGGGCCATGTTTATTGGTATAAATACTCGGAGGGAGCCAAAATAAAATAATATAATTAATTATTTTAGCTCGAAATGAATAATAAAAAACAATGAAAAAACTTATTTGGTGTTAAAATTACATCTATAAGCGCAGTAAATAATAATTATTATTTTGTTTATTTTCACCAAAATATTTAAAATGATTCCGCGGATATAGAAGACGTTATGTTGATGTTTATCATAATTTGTTATCTTATTTATTAAAAAATATTTTGTTGTACTCCAGGGGTTAAATCGGGGAAATCCCTTCCTACCGGGGAAAATTGACGTTTTATTTTGATTTACACTTGTGCCGCGAAAAATTTACTTTATTTGCTATCAAATCTTCAAAGTTTCTAACAATAATCAAAATTTTCGAAAATAATCAAAATTAACCATTTGAGTCATTTAAAAAAAATATTTTTTTAGATTTAAAGCCCCGAAATAATTTTTAGCACGAAAAATAATGTATTTTTGAAAAAATAGAATAATGTTAATAATATTTGAGCTATTTTATCACCAATTTTGCAATAATAAATGTTCTACTGTCATTCATTTATTTTGCACGCTTTTCAAAAAATTATGGACAAAAATGCTGATCTGCTGACCTTTTTTTTGTTACTCCTAGAGTTAAGAAAAAATATTTAAGTTTTCAGAAAATTTTCTAAAAACTAAATTTTTCCAAAATCATAAGCTTATTTTGCAAAAAAATAAGAAATTACTAGGAAAATCAGCCTATAAAAAGCACCAAAGCATTCTGGGGTGAATGTTATTAAGATAATTTTAGTTGAAAAACAACTTAGCTTATCAAAAATACTTGACTTTTCATAAATTAAGTCGTAAAACCCAGCAAGGCGTACATGGGTTAAACATTTTATACACTATTCTTATCAAAAAATTGTGATATTTCTGTTGTTTATGATGTTGTTTATGTTTATTATTGTTTATTTTGTTGGTTTTTGTGACTTGTGATCGAACAATTCGTGGCGGTGGTGTAGGAGTAAACACTCTGCCCCCGAATAGATCAAAAGCGGCGTTTTGGATAGAAATCACAAAAAAATTCTAAAAAATTTGGCAAAAATTTCGAGTTTTTTTTTCACTATCCGTTAGAGAAATATACATTTGGTAACAAAATTTGGGCCTTGGTACAGTGCGCAGAGATAGAGATAAGCGAACCGATAACCCCTCGTGGGACATGAATGAAGACTACGAAAGTTTCTTTGAGGTAAAAGCGCAACACCGAAATCTGCGAGATAAATAATATTTTGGAAAACCAGTTTAGAAACAAATCAAACTATGCTTAGGCTGTTTTCAGCATTGGAAATATATTGAACAAACGGAAAAGTTCAGTTAGTACAAAAAAATTTAAAGCCCAAGAAAAAATAGTTTGAAATTTTTGAAAAAATACAGGCTTCTGATTGGTCGAAACACAATTTTATAATAATGAAGAATATTTTTTCTGACATGTTGTTCAAAATTGCTTGATTTTGGAATTACGTTTTATTTTTTAATGATATTAATTTCTAGATCCAATTACAGCCTTATATTCCGAAATGATAATTAAACTCAAAAAAATCCAATAGACTATTGACTATAGTATTTTACCACTTTCAATTTTTAATAAATTGCAAAATTCTGATTATCCGAATTACAAAGTGGCAAAAAACAAATTGACGCAGTTTTGGCTCTTTAGCGCCAAAGTTCTCAGAAAATACTAAAATAAAAAAATAAAGTTCTTAATATGAAATGAAATAGTATCATAATTTTTTTATTTGACTTTAATTCAAGAAGAAAAAATTTATTTTAAAAGAGGGAAGAAATTATTTCTTCAAATCAGTCCAAACTTGAAAAAAACTTGTAATGTTATTTTTGAGAATATTTCTATATATTTTTAGCGTTTTTTTATGTTGTCAGATTATTTTGATGTTTGTGTGTTTGGAGTCTGTTTTTTGGTGTATTTGGTGCTTGGTATATTTTGGTGGTGGTCGAAAGTGTGTAAACAAACGTTGGTGTCGGCATCATCAAAAGGGGTCTCTTTTCCCTATTTCAATGATTTCGCGTTCTACGTATCATCCTATGACTCCAAAATTTCCATTTATTTTTTCTATTTTTATTTTGACAAAATAGAGTCGTCACAGTAGCCGGAATAAATACACTTTTTATCGTAAATAGAGAAAATATATAGAAAAACAGAGAAGTACAGAAAAGGTATTAATAGAAAAAAGGTAAGTAGAAAATAATATACAATTATAATTTTTTTATTTGACGATTTGAAATAAAGAATTTCTTAAGTCAAAAATGGGTATCGACGTTTTTAACCCATCTTGTAGACAATTTTTTTTGGTCTTTTTAAGACGTACGATTTTTTTGTTTATGAAGAATTTAAAAAAAAAACGATTTTTCGGTCAAATTTTCGAGATTTTACAAGGAGTGCAAAACCCGGATCGTTTTTTTTTGATAATTTTTAATAAACAAAAAAATCGTACGTCTTAAAATGAGCCAGAAAAAAATTCTCTACAAGATGGGTCAAAAACATCGATACCCATTTTTGACTTTTAAAATTCTTATTTAAATCGTCTTTCAACATTCAATTGTTATTTGAAATTTTTTAATTTGATTTTTTAATTTGATTTTTTTATATATTTTATCAAGAAGGGGTAAACTTTCATGGTAAAAATTTTTAGGAACAATCTGTAGAACTCACATAGAAAATTATTTATATACATTTGAAATGATTATTACTTCAGGCTGAAATATCCAGCTTTTATTAAAATTTTAATTTTATTTCATTTGATTGCTAGAAAACGCCCGAAGAAGAAAAACTGGGTCAAAAATGTCTTTAAACATTTTGTTTTTTCTAGAATTTTACCAATCACTACCTCCTTAAATTGAGAAATAAGTTTAATGAAACGGCCGGAAATGAACGTTCGCGCTTATTGACTAAAATGGCATAAAACTGGTTATTGCGATGAATTTCATTTGATTCATTTTCGAGTGTTCTTGACTATACGAAAAGACTCAATTTTTTGCAAACGATTGCTAACAAACTGAGTGGGTCAAAATAAATATACAAATCTTTCGCAAATAAATTAAAAAATAAATTGAGAGTTATCAAATGGCATTTTCAGTCTCCTGGAAACAAACCAATAAAAGCTTTTTTTTCAATTATTTTCTTCCGTTGAAAATGAACTGGCTGAAAGCCCTATTAAATCCTGCGGAAATATATTCTTTTGTTGTATTTGAATATATTTAATTGTTTTTATTGTGTCTAAGATGCCTATTTGTATTGACAGAAAACAGACGAAAAACAAATTTTTTCATTCAGTTTCTCGAGAGAAAGAAATAATTTTTTTGAATTAAATTACGAAATAATCAAATTTGGGGAATGTGATGTCAGTTTGTGTTTGGAAAAAACATCTCTTTTTGTGAAAAAAAGGTTTATATAATATAATTCAAAAAAAAATCGAGTATTTAAAAAAAAATGTGGGTGTATCAGCCTATCAGCGTCATTTTAAAGTCAAATATATTGTCAGACCAATCGGAAACTCCATCGGAGAGAAATAATTTGACTTCTAAAATACAGATATCCCAGAAATCCGGGTCAGCTGGTCTATATTTGCTGATTTTAATTTTTCCAGCTCACACCAAGCATTTCGTTGGAGCTGAAAAAAATAGCAAATAAAGACCAGTGAACTCCTTTCATTAATAAAGCGAGCATAAACATTTTTTGTAATTTTCGTCAAAATTGTAAAAAGCACTTGGAGAAGATTCCAGAGAAAATATCAATTCTTAGATTTTATTGTGTCAAAGATTGATATTGACAGAGAACAGAGAAAACAACAAATTTGTTTCTTTTTATTTTGCAAGATAATAAAAAGTTTTTTTTTAAATAAAATCAGTGATGTTTTTTTGAGCGGATCTGAGCGCGGCTTCTTTGTGGTAATTTGCTTAATTTTTCGCTAAAACCTTCTATTTCAATTTTGATGAAAAAATGGTTTTTGATCTTGGCGTTTTACGGAAATGTTTTCCGATTATTCGGTCAAGTGAAATACTAACTATAACGCCAATAACGCCGGAAATCCGGAAAAACTCATCCGATTAGAAAATAAATTTTAGATATTAACAATGCGGTCAAGGCTAAAGGACCAAAAGTTTGCTCATGGTCGGCTTGTTCAAATGACTATTTTCTGTAAAGAAAATCTTTTTAATTACAAGATTATAGTTGAAATTGATCGTTCAATTTTTGTAATATCTAAAAGTAAATTATTTAAAGGTGTTCGATATGCAAAGCATATATATTTTGATCTGAGGCCTGGTTCAATTTATTTGGAAGTCAGTTTTTCAAAGGTTATGAACCAGATTTTTTTTATATATTGACATACGACCCCAAATTTAAATTTTTCAAATATTGATATATGAGTCATATAAATATATTATGACCCCTTATTTCAAAATTTCAAATATTGATATATGACCCCTAATTTTAAATTGTTTTCAAATAAATATTATATTGATATATGATACCTGATTTTGAATGTTAAGTTTGGATTTCAATCCCCTAAAGAAAAAGAGAATCAGATGATGCAGCATACTTTGGCATTTCAGCAAGTTCTTCAACATCAACTTCTAGCTTCTCAGCAACATCAATTGCTACAACTTCAACAACAACAGCATGCTACACGACAAACTGAAAAAACTAAATCTCCCAGTTAGGGTTAATTTTCACAAATTATTTTTGTCTTAATATTGTCGAATTTTATTATTTTTTGACTTTTTTCGAATTTCCATAATTTTTTCAAATTTCCGTTTGAATTACCACAACTTTTTTTCAGAATATCCTAAATATTGTTGATTTTCTGATTTTTTTCCAGAATATTCTAAGCATTATCAAATTTTTCGAATTATTCCGAATTTCCATAATTTTTAATAGAACATTTTGAAAATTGTCGGATTTTTATTTTTCAAATTTCACACTTTTCCAAAATCTATCCTATTATCAGTCCTATTATGGCCCTTCAAAACGGTCACTCATCTGGTTTCCCATCAATGATTCCCGGTTTACCAGCCTTGCCCAGCTCAATGCCCTCTGTGGTCCAGCCCAGCCAGATCAAACAAGAAGAGGAAAAACCAGAACCCAGTACGACGCCGTCCATGCCGGTTATGCCTCAGTTTAATTTGTCTCATATCGACCAGCGAGAAATGTTCGAAAAAATGACAGAAAACAGGAATCGATCCCCAATTCTCAATGGAAGTTTTAGCCCATCGTATAAAAAATCGCCACCGAGAAAGTAAGTTATAAAAATAAAGTTAAAAATCAACATAAAAATTGTGATTTTTTTTGCATCTTCACAGAAAAATCATAACTTTATAAATTATCAGTTATAAATTATAACTTATAATCTAATTAAATCAAAATATTGATTTAAATTTAAAAAAAATATGGCGGTAGAATCTTTAACATGGCATTTTTTAATTTCAAAATTGCATAATAATAATAGAAATTTCTGTTAACCCTATTTTTATGTCACGTGATAAATTAGAAATTAATCAATTTAGTTTTTTTTTGACTTTTTTATCTCGTAGTATTTCGGTGAAAATACGATGGATTTAATTTAATATAGCAATTTTTAAAATTGATATTTTTTAAGCTTTTATGGCAATTAAATACTAAATTTATGATTATTTTTTTATTTGTTTCAACTTAATATCAAAAAGTAATCTTTTTTTTTTAGTATTTTCATGAAAAGTTTGAAAATTTTTAATTAAAATTTCTTATAAAAATCAATTACCAATTTTGATCAAAATCGAAGATTTTTCAGTCAAACTTTCCAAATCTCATGTACTGTATAATTTCTGTTATTTAATTCATTTTTGAAAATTTTCATCAAAAATACGTATTTTAAAAAATTTGCCTTTTTATGACAGTCCATAATTTTAATTAATATTCAATTATTAAATTTATAAAAAATGTGGTAACTGTTGATTATGTTGTTAGCGCAAAATAACCGATGTGTCCAAGACAGTAAAATCAGCATTTTCCATTTTTTGATTACCGTATCGGCTCAGAATAAGATTGTTGGTATCTTTTGCGTGGGAATAAATAGCACGCGCCGTACTACTCCAAGTCCTTATAACCAGATAAGTTTATTGAAGTGCTTGATGAGTCATTATTTGTATTTTTGTCCCTGTCATAATGTAGTCAAAAATATGTTTACAACAATTTAATGTAAACATTAATCAAATGAAATCTGTCTTTTTCAAAATAATCAAAAAAGTACAGACGCGAAAATCAGTCGGAAACTCTATTTTTATTTATTTTTTGTTAGAAAAAAGGTTTTTATAAAGAAATGGCTAGATACATTTTGCTACAGAGATATACTGTTGAGAACTTCAGAGGACTCATGTAAGGAATTTATTGTTTATCTCATTCAGAGAAGTTATTTTCGTGGGTGTGCTTTACGTACACAAATGACCTCACATCTCGAATGTTTTTGCGTTATAGTGAGTTTTGTTAGTTCAAATGTGCTCAAAAGAAGAACCAAAATGATAGGAATTAAATACTCTATCCCTTCTGAAAAAATTCTGAATAGCCATTTTGGAAATAACAACGTCTCACAAAAAGTTCTGAAAAGTTTGAGATTTTCTTAAAATATCTAGTACGGGGTCTATGTGCTAATTTTCATCGTTTCATTTTGTTCTTAGCATTTGGTTTAATTTTCCGACTGACTTTGTGACAGAGGTTCTTTATCATGACTCATGAGAAAATTATTCTGTAATTGAAATTATAAATAATAAACTTTCTCATGGAAAACAAATTTTACAAGATTGTCTACAATAGTATGTTCTCGAGTTTTCCGAAAGAAATTGATTTATCGGAAAAAAGTCATTTTCTACTAGAAAAATTAGACTTTCAGAAAAAAAATTGAAATAAAAAGTATGTTATATCTGTATTTGCTGATAAACGATTTGAAATAAGGAATTTCAAAACTCAAAAATGGGTATCGATGTTTTTAAGCTATCTTGTGAAGAAATTTTTTCTGGTCATTTTAAGACCCGGGATTTTTTTCGCTTATGAAATTTTTTCAAAAAAAAAGGTCAAATTTTCGAGATTTTACAAGGGGTGCAAAAAAAAGTTCTAGCGACCCCGTATGAACAGCTAGAGCGCTATTTTTTTTTGGCAAGTAAGAAATTAAGCGTTTTTTAGAAATGTTTTTTTTATGATTAGGGTCGACCTTAAATAAGCGGTCAAAGTTTAAAGTCAATTTCAAGTTCATCGTAGAGACTTAAAAGTACCATTAAAAGAACGGGTGGGTCGACTTTCTGATAAACGTATTTCCAACTTTGGGTCAATTAGGTACTGTAAGATCATTAGAGCGCAACAACTGGCTTCGGCATCCCCTCTGAAATCTCAAAAATGGGACCAGTTTTAGCTTTCTAGCGACCTCTCAGTACGTGATTGACCCATAGTTGTTAATACGTTCATTAGAAAGTCGACCCTTGCAGTTCTTTTGAAGTTACTTTCAAGTTTCTACGATGAACTTAAAATTGACCTTGAACTTTGACCGCTTATTTAAGGTCGACACATGGTCGCCGACCCTAATCCTTTGAAATGCTCACCTAAAAAACGCATAATTTTTACTTGCCAAAAAAATTAGCGCTCTAGCTCTCCATACGGGGTCGGTAGAAATTTTTTTTGCACCCCTTGTAAAATCTCGAAAATTTGACCTTAAAACCATTTTCTTTGAAACAATTTCATAAACGAAAAAAATCCAACGTCTTAAAATGACCAAAAAAAAATACTCTAAAAGATAGTACATATAATATAATTTTAAAATTTTGTTCATATCGATATATTGATAATATCACCCAATCTCAAAAAATAGGATTTAAATTTTCATAATTTTCCAAAGTTTATTTGTTTTCTAATTTTTCTTTGAATTTGTTGGTTAATATATATTCTAATAAAGTAAAACTTAATCTTTTGATCGTTCTTCTCTTTTTTTCTTTATTTAAAAAGAGGACAGATCGATGAGGGAAAAAGGGAAAATAAATAAACAAAAAAAAAGACAAAAACAAACAATAAAGAATTATTTCCTATTTGATGCCTTCAGACTTTTTATTATTTCAAGGTCTGATTGCACTTGAACATCAAAAGGTTCAAACCAAAAGAAAATATTTTTTTAAGGGTGCAATTATTTATTTATTTTTAAAAGAAATTTTTGTAAAAAAAGTGATTTAGAGAATCGTCTCCGATCGAAATGATGGACAACACCCACCCACTGTATAATCATTCTGTATGTAAATGGCCAGGATGTGATTTTCCAGCAGAAGATTTTGGCAAATTTCTAAAGTAAGTTATGATTTCAATTTTGAAAAAATAGATTTTTTGGTTAAATTTTTTTTGAAGCATCGCTTTAAAAAACCCATATTCCAATTCGAAATCCAAGGGCTAATTTGTTCCTTCACAAAATTTTAAGTTTGGCCATTTTTGAAAATTTCAAATTTTTTAAATTTTTATAAATATGCTGTAGTTTGCGAATTTTTCACAATTTTTATGATTTTATCAAATTTTTTATTTTTTTCGAATTTTCACGATTTATTCGAGTTTCAATTTTATAATTTGTTGGCCATGCTTATTTTTAAGGAGACTAAGATTCGAAGAACACGGGTTAAACGATTTTTGTTCAAATTTGTGAGTTTGATAAATTCTTCAAGGTTATAAATCGTCTTTTATTAAGTGCAGAGAATAAAACTCGTTGTAATTGACACCTCAGGCCAAAATCTAGTAATTTTTTTTTTTAGACAGTGAAAAAAAAGACGGGCTTAATCAAACCGATGATTTATGTAAATGTATTACTCTCAGACATCCGTAATCGATAAAAAGGATACACAGTCTGTATTACAGACACTTTTTAATCTAACATAATCTACTTACTTTATGCATTTATTGGAATTAACTTGACCAAGCAAGTATATCGATAATCGACCTTAGGTCAAAATTAAAGCACAAAAAGTCTTGACTTTGTCAGTTTCACTCCGATAAGCCCCCTAGTGTTCAATTTTTTGTGATTTTATTTGCATTTTTTGAAACGATGCGCCGACTTAAAAAAAACTTAATGTGTTTTATGAAATTTTAGAAAATTAGCTCTAGGTCAATTTCAGAAGTCAAAAATGTTGTATTAGGGACCGCAGCTGTGTTTTGGAAATGGGATTTAAAATTTTGATTTTCATGCAGTCAAAAATATATTTCCACATATTTTTCCGTATTTGTCCATCAAAAACCTACGGGCAAGTGGGGGTTAGGCTATTCGTATAGTTCCCCTGGTTTTATCGATCTCTTAACATATGTTCTATTTGGCTCTCTTAAATAAATAATATAATTTGTATTTATTAATCTAGTGACGTTTCGGGATAAATTCATTATTTATTTTATGATTAAAATGGCTAAACAGTAAATCTTGTCTTAGTAAACATTAGGGTGGGATCTGAATTTCCTGTTTTGGGGAAAAGTTTTGTTAGAAAACTTTTGCTGAAAAATCTGTAACACCCTAGTTAGAACATACAACGAATTCGCATCTTTTGCTTTTTCATTTAATTAACACCTTGTATATAGGGACTACAAGTTTTTTGACTAATTATTCAAACCAATTTAAGTTTTTTAAATAAAAGGGCTATAATTGGTTGATTCACAAAAAAAGTGTTGGCATTTCTAGAGACTAATTAATTATATCATTTAATCACACTTTTGTGAATATACTGGCCCTGGTTTGGAAACGTAGTGTGTTTTTAAGTAGTAGGGCCTGGATATTCACAAAAGTGTGAATATGGGATATAGTTCGAATACAATGAGTGACGGGCTTAACCGCCTCTAAGTTAAGTCGGGTACGACCGCAGTTAAAGATGACCAAGCCGCCCGTTTTAAATGTCAATTATCTATAGTTTTTCATTTAAGGACCTATTAAATTAAGCTGTTTATGATCAAATTTAGACTATTATCTCGCTGATGGATCAAAAACTTTTTTTTATTTTGATTATAAATGCATCCAATTGCAGTTACGAAAAAATGAGCGTTAAATCAAAAAAAAATACTAATTTTTTTTTAAATTAGGACAATGATTCAAACAAGTTCCATCTTCATATTTTCTGGATTTCTCAAAATATCTTATTTCTAATTTACAGGGTCACGTGATCGTTTTTCGACTTCACCGTAATGGAAAAAAAGTCCTAGAATTTTTTGTAGAATAGCCTTATATATGTTTTAGACAGATTTGAAATGTTTTTGCAAAAAAAGTACTGTAATTAAGTATTGTAATTCCACAAAAATACGCACAAAAATTTTTTCGCAAAAAAGTTCAAGGTTCACTTGGTCGACGATGATCCCATTATGTATAAGGGTCGAAAAAAACGTTTAAAATCGATCAGGCGCTGCAGCGGCTGAGAGTTAAAGCAACCGTTTCTGAGAAAATTTGATTTTGTGCAACCTATTTATACTCAAAACACCCCCAAAAATTGAGTTTTTCAACTGAGGTCTTGGAAATGCAATCATAATGATATTTTTGACTGCAATTTACAGCCTCATGCAAAAGTCATTCAGCTAGAAAAAAAAAATAATTTTCCTATTTCTATGACATGAGCCATCTATATTAAAATAATTTTACTTCAAAGTGAAATTTTATATTTGACCCTAATTTTCCATGACGCCAAAATTGTTTTTTAACATGAAAAATTTTGCATTCTTTAGGTATTTGCGTTTTTTTTCCGCCTTAAAATAGAAATAGTGATTTTAACATTTAAATTAACCATAAAAATGATTCAAAATTTATTTTACCAAAAATTTAAATCGCTCAAAAACGCAATTTGCTGTTTAAACAGCGCAAGTGCTCTAAATAAAACACCATCGTTAAAATTTTAAAATAAAAAATATTTGATTTTCGTTTTATATGATCTTTCATGTGACGTTTCAAATTATCATTGAAATATTTTTAGCCAACAATTACGGACATTTAGATGATTAATCTATCGTTAAATCCAATGGTCTATATTTGCTATTTTTACAGCCTCAACGAATATGTGTCAACGAAGCCTCAACGAAGCATTCTTTAATAGCTGAAAAGTAAAAATAAGCAAATATAAACTGATTGTTTTTTAGCTGTTTTCCCTTTTTAGGTTCAGACCAAGCATTTTTCAAGCTGAAAAATTAAAATTTAGCAAATAAAGACCAGAAATTATTGATATTTCAGGACAAGATTTTTACAAAGATGCTGATATTTTTCTTCGCCATCAAATTTCACGTTTTTACACTATTTTTTAATTGAAAATAAATTTGAAACAAATTAAAGTTTAAAAAATAGTTGTTTTTTCAATTTTCTCCCCAAATTTTAATTCAAAAAAGCTGAATTGAGTTTTTATTTTCTTCTTAATTGAGTTCAAAACCCAAATTTTTGAAAGTATATTTATCAGTCAGAAAACTCCAATTTTTGGATTTATTAATTAAAACTGATGTTTTTCAGAATTCTTAAATAAATTTGTCTTCAAAATGGTTTTCCCAGAAATTTATTTACCAAAATCGGATTGTTTCGTTGGCAGGCGCGATTTTGTGTTTGAATACTCCAAAAAAAAGTCTAAATAAATCGCCCCAAAAACCACAACTAACATGTTAGATGCAAAAACATTTGGGCGATTACTGTTTTCCATTTCTGATGGTTGGCATAGTTGCGGGTTGCATGATGTGTTCACTCTCTTAAGGGTGTGAAGGCGTTGTTTGGATTTTTGCATGTTTATAGATTTTTGGAATTTATCTCATTTGTACCTCCTTACATTTTTGATGGGAGATCAAAGGGGCAAAATGCCGCCCATTGGAAAATTGTGACTCGCATTGTTTCGTCTGAATAATCGCCGCGGTGCATGTTGTACCTCCTTATTTTTCTGTATTGTAAGGGGTGTAGCGTTGTGTGAGATTCCAATTTTGAGGTTGAAATTCCTCATGCCAGCTAAATAGGGGGGGTTAGGTTCTTGAAAATTCCAGCTTATTTTTTGCTTACTATTTGCACCCCCTTATCTCTTGCAGCAAATGCTAATAAAACAAAAGTCACATACCAACCAATTGAACAGATTGCCTCACCTCGACACCCCCTTTATCGACACGGCCAAAACACAGCAACCTTGATTAAATATTTAAACAATTGTTTACACTTAAGGGGTCACCCTATTCGCCGTGGCTTTAAGGGTGCGACCAAGAACTGAGAATTAGTTCGACAGATTGAAATTTTGAGAAAATGACAAGTAAAAATTTATTCTCAATATAAAAATTGATACAGTTGGTTACCACAAATAACTCCACAAGAGTTTTTTGAAAAATGAGGCGATTTGTAGTAACTGACGGTTCTTTCAAAATATTTTGTGTTTAATAGTCGGAAATATATCAACTTTTATTAAAAATTGTTAAAAATTGAGGCGATTTTGAGAAGATACAAAACCATAAATTCTGAATATAAAATTGATGTACACCGGAAAATAAGTCAAAATTTCCCCCCTCATTTTTTTCCCGGTTTATTTGAAATGATAGCAATTGTTTTCTGGCCTTTTTACTAAGTGACTCTAATTCATCGTCGATCACCCCCGATTATTTGGCGTTGCAAATAAAAAAAAAATGTTCCAAAATAAATTATTTCGTGCATTCCAACCATAATTAATTCTGCTTTGTGCTGCTTGTCACAAAAGTTAAATAGCGAAAAATGAACCAAAATTAAAAACAATTCAAAAATCAAATTTTTTCATTTGTAGTAAGTAATTAACCCTAAGTTACAAAAATTCGGGCGCTTTTGATTGTTCATATAATCAAACTTATAATTTTAAATTAAATTTGAGATTGTTTCGAAACTTGATTGTAAAGTCAAATCATATATTCGATCTACAGTAGAGTAGCTTTAAATTTAGAAAAAGGCGATTTGAAATACAGTGGGTGATTATGGGCGACCTATGTCCACTTGAAGTTGTAGGAGTTAACTCGACAATTAATATTACAAATTTGAAAAGTAAAAAACGTACGATTTGATAGGAAATTTTTTTTGCAGAAAAATTTTAAATTTGTTTTCGATGGAAAAATGACTAATTACATGAACCAAGAACTTTTGATAGAGAAAAATATTACTGTGGTATTCGTCTAAGAAAACAACCTCCAGAAGGACAAAGAATTTGGCCATTTTCGAAAAGAACGTCCCTCTAAGAGGACAAAACGGGTGTTAAAATTGTAGTGAGAAAAAAAATTGTAGTGAAAAATAATTAATACCCATAATAATGTAGCAAAATTTGATTTTTCAAAAGAAGAAAAGCCGAATAATCCCGATATATCGATTAAATTTCTTTCAAAGTTTCAACTTCGAGTCTTTCCTGATTCCAAACAATTTGAATTTTCTTGATAGTTAAAATAATTTGGAGCATTTTTTAAAATTCAACTTTCAAGGATTAAAATGCCGTTAAACTAGGATTAAATTTTGGTCATTTTTTTTTGTAATATTTGACAAATATTCTTATTTTAATCGAATAATATTATCTCGATTGTTTTTCTTTCTCTACTGTCGTCCAAACCGACTTTCGTATATTTTTCTGCTTTATTTTTCTATCGACTAAACTTTCGGCAGTTTAGGGAATAGGGGCCCGTTAACTTGGCACAGCAAAAAACGTCATGGCTAGAAAATTGTAAAAATATACGAATTTGGAAATGAAAATAAAACGGAAAATACGTACAATAGATAATACCGGACAAAGCTCATTCCAAATGAAAATAAAAAGTTTTTGCGGAGATGATTATTTTTTTAACCCTTATCATAATGCGCCTTTCATTCAAAAGTTGATAGTCAATTACTCCGCCAAAAATAAAAAAAAATTTCCTAATAGTCACTTAGGGGGGTTTGGGGGGTTTTCCCCATATAGTCGTGCTTACATATAATATGACCTCCTAAACAACCGTACAATTTGGGGGGTTTTGGGGTCCTTTCCCCAATTTGGGGGGGTGTGGGGGTATCTCCCCATCGTGGGCGAAGCCCACATCGAACACACTTAGGGGGGTTTGGGGGGTTTCCCCCCCATATAATCGTGCCCACATATAATAGGGGACCCGTTTACTTGGCACAGCAAAAAACCTCATGGCTAGAAAATTGCAAAAATATACGAATTTGGAAATGAAAATAAAACGGAAAAATACGTACAATAGATAATACCGGACAAAGCTCATTCCAAATGAAAATAAAAAGTTTTTGCGGAGACGATTATTTTTTTAACCCTTATCATAATGCGCCTTTCATTCAAAAGTTNCCATACAATTTGGGGGGTTTTAGGGGGTCTCCCCCTAACGTGGGCGAAGCCCACATCGAACACACTTAGGGGGGTTTGGGGGGTTTCCCCCCCATATAATCGTGCCCACATATAATAGGGGACCCGTTTACTTGGCACAGAAAAAAACCTCATGGCTAGAAAATTGCAAAAATATACGAATTTGGAAATGAAAATAAAACGGAAAAATACGTACAATAGATAATACCGGACAAAGCTCATTCCAAATGAAAATAAAAAGTTTTTGCGGAGACGATTATTTTTTTAACCCTTATCATAATGCGCCTTTCATTCATAAGTTGATAGCCAATTACTCCGCCAAAAATAATTTTTTTTTTCCAAATAGTCTTTTTATCTTAGTGAAACTCAAAATTTTTAAATACGGAAAACTGAGGTTATTTATGGTGAAATTTACTAGGTGAATGGTCGGAAAATGAAAACTTTCCCAGTAAATGGTGCGATTTTTGTTTAATGCTCTAAAAATTTATATTTTCACAATAAGTGGGGCGATTTATGGTGAATGGTCGAAAAATGTAAATTTTAACAAATAGTGGGGCGATTGTGAGATATAGTCAGAAAAAAATTTCGGTTCCCCAATAAATGGGGCGATATGTGGTAAATGATCGGAAGATATAAAGTTTCACAAAAAGTGGGGCGATTTCGTTTAACCTACACTGTATTCATATTTATGATTTTTTTAATTTAAATATTTTGTTTACATGGCAAAACTTATATATTTACTTTTAGACATCTAAACATCGAACACCAGCTCGACGACAAATCAACCGCCCAATGTAGAGTCCAAATGAATATTGTTCAACAACTAGAGCAACAAGTAAGAAACAAACAATTATTTTTTACAAATTAAAAATACAAACTTTTGGAAATTACAAAGTCATACTCTACACTACTGTACGAAAACTTTTAAATTTCCTTTTTTAAATTACAAAGACCGTGAAAGAGCCGAAGCCTTCTTTATCAGAACACGTCAATCATCCATTGATGATCAATTTGATCACAAATCGTTTAAATTATTTTAATTTCGTAGCTTAAAAATCTAATCTGCACAAAAATGCTATCATTTTCAGAAAAAAATTTCCGAATTTTTTTGGAAATTCTAGTATTCAATTCTGTTAGTTTGAATTTGAAACTTGCTAAAAACTTCATTCTTTGACAATGAAAATTAATCGAAACGTTTGAAATTATGTTTTATAATAATTTAAGTTACAAATTCAAGTATTTATTTTCATGATTTAAATTAAATAATGAATTTCGGTTTGTCTTGATATTGAAACTTAATTGATACAAAATTGAATTATAATTAAAAGTTAAACGCTCAATTTCGGTTTTTAAGACTCAAATTATTTTTACTTTGCCCTATTGTGTATTTACTGGCAACGGAAAATTGAGTATTGGTTGGAAATAGAATTTTTCATCTTATTTAATACTAAGTTTCTGACTATTTTTCAAAATAGTCTATTCGTCACCTACATATATGCATTCAACCAATAATTAAGACTTTTAGCTAAACAACATTTGAGTAATTGGGCGGGGTTTAATATTTTGCTGTTGTGGGGAAATAACCTTAAACCGAAAAGAGTAAATTTAATTTTATGATTTCTACAACTTCGTAAAAATTCACTTTTCATTTTTATGGCTTATTAATGGTTTCCAAAACTGTACCGAGGTGCTTCAGTCCTCAAAAATGATATATTTTTCAAAAGTTTATCTATTTTTGCACCTTTTTAACCATAAACAAACGAGTTTTTTCAAAATAATCATCAAAAATAAATGAAATTAGGAAAAGATGTTTTTTAGATTGTTGACTCGCCAATGTCGAGTGACCCCAAAATAAATTGAGTGATTTACGAATTATTTGCATCTAAAACTTGCAATCTAATTAACACACAATAAAAATTAGTGTTTTGTAGAAAATAATTAATTTTGATTGTTTTACGCTGGAAATGGAGGTTGAGGGTCACACCTCGTGTTTTTCTACTTTTAAATTTATCATTGAATTTCAATGTTTAGATTTCAACTTAAAGTCAAAACTCATGAGTATATCAGCGATTGAAAGTCAATTTATTTAATAATTTTGGAGTTTCACTTTAACAAAAAAATTAAGGTTTGAGGGCCATGCTTTTCCCACGTGATCAAGCTCTGAGGAAACAAGAGACTTTTTTGATAAAAAATTTGTCAATTAACATTTTTGGTTGACATTTTCGCGCATTCGCATTTTTCGTAGAGTTTTTTTTTGGAGAAAATAAATCAGATGTAAATTTTGTCGACAAAAATGTACACTCCCAAAATTCATATGACAAATCAGCTCAAAGGAATGAAATTGTATTTTTGATTTGCTTATAGCTGACTTATCAAATTCAAGAATGAGTTGTGAGGCCACACTTTTCCCACGGGATCACGCGCGGGTTTTTTTTGGAAAATACAAAATTTGTATCACAAACCACCTCATATAAAAAATCCTCCATTTTGACCGTGAGCATAGAAGTGCAATTGGTCACCATTTTCGATATAATAAAGCCCAATTTATTTTAGATAATTGAATTAATCACCAAATTAGAATAAATAAAATAATTTAATCTTGCCAAAAAACAGTTTTTTTTCACGCCTAAAATAGTGCAAAAACCACAAACAATATCATCACTTATATAGCCATACGGTTTATATGTAAATAAAGACGAAGATGTTAAATATATATATTAATTAAGCGCTTCCAGCGAAATAAATCACACCTTATTGTTTTTATTCATCTATAAATATAATATTTTATACCATCTAATTAATAAGCTAAATATGGATTAAAAGTGAAAAAATGTGCAAACTCCATTTATTACTCATTATTTAAATTACCGTATGCACTCAGAACTAGTTCCATTTTCATTTTAACAAATAAAGTTTTTCGATGTTGAAGTTGAGGTGAATTGGATTGGAAAAAAAAATTCGTGTGAAATAAATTAATTTACGTAGCCAATTTCATCAACCAATTAACGCGTTCGATTATCTTTTAGCCTATTGATGAGATGATAAAATCATGCCTTTTTGACTAAATTTTGTTTGATTTTTCGCCCAAGAATCGAAAATAACGAATGAAATTTTCTATTTTCGGCGTGTTTTTCACTAATTTGATTTAATTTTATAACAAGATTTTCTTTTATTATCAAAATATTCACGCTTTTTAAGCGGGCGCTTATTGGTGGAAAGCTATTCAAAATTTTTATGATGAGTAATATTAAAACAAACTTTACTATTGACCATTCAACGTCAATTGCACGATAAAAATAAAAACAGCGCTTTTTGGCAATTTTTATGATTTTGAATCTAAACATGATTTTATAAAAATCAGACTTCGAGTCATACTGTATGACTCATACAATTTTCGAGTCATTTATTTTCCGCCAGAAAGCGACGAGTAAATTTTATTTAAATAAAATTTGGTCAGAACATGAACTTGTTTCCTATTTTATATCGATAATAAACTGACTGATTCCACAAAGATGAATATGACCAAATAACTGCATATTTGGCAATAATTATAAGTGTCAAAATATACTTTAGAACAATGAAAAAAACAGTAGGCAATACAAACAAAAAAATAAAAAATTATTCACTTTTTCGACTTAGTTTATATTTTCATTTATGGTGCCTGGTAATCGCATTTAATCACATTAGTCACTTCGTAAACATGACAAAGGAGCACTTTGGGAGTTATTCGATGAAAAAATAATCATAAACCATCAAAAACAATATTTTAAATTCATTTCAAAATTTAATTCAATAAAACAAGCAAAAATTGGAATAAAAATGAAAAAAAACAAGTTGGAAGAGCAACAAGGCTTTTTAGATATCGCGATTTATTGGAGATATTATAGAATAAGGTTTCCTTGAGAAATGTCGATAAATACGGCTTTTTGATTGGTCAAAAATTGACCAATCAGTAGAAAAAATTTTCATTGATTTTATTTGAAAAAATTTTTCTAGCTTAATCAAATATTGTAAAAAAGGTTTTCATTATACAATAAGAAAAATTTCGAGTTATTTTATATCCTTTTCCCAACGGAACTTCATCTCAAAAACGTTAACTATCTCTATAGCGCGTGTTCGAATCCCACT
>SCLH01000410.1:388141-438320 GCA_004367855.1 Oikopleura vanhoeffeni | reverse complement strand
TTTTAAGAAAGATCAATCACTTTTTCGATTTTTATGTCACAAATCACTTCGATTATTTATCCAAATTATCAAAAGAATTTGTTCCCTATTTTCACGCCTTTTTGGCTGTCAAAATGCGAACCTGTTACAAAAGCGAACTAATTTGTATAAAAGTAAAATTTTCGAAATCAAATCAATTTTTATTGATTTCAAAATATTTTAATTTCAAATTGACAAGTGTCAAAAAAAATTAATGATTTTCCGTTTATTTGAAAACTTTGCCTGAAATACGGTTTTTTGCTTGTTTAAAAATGATTGAAATTAGCACTCACATTCCCATTGAAACTAATTGAGCTTAAAACTGAGAAACACGTGCAAACTTGTGAAATGCGTTTCTTTTTCTAGCAGACAAAAATTTAAGAATTCATTTTTTTTCATCAAGCGAAAATAGTATATTTTAGCATAAATCCAAATTTTGCCGCATACGTATAATTATATTCATAGTTATATCCAAGTTTATAATATGAGCTTTTGTATGAATTTGCTCGTAAGTTGCTCCGTTTAAAATTCCTGAAATTTCTCCTCGCGGGAGATCAAAGAATTTTTTCAGCCCATAATTTTGAAACAGAATTCTATTCATATAAATGCGTATTACCGTATTTTGCGAATAAAATGATAATCTGAACATCTGAAGTAGAAAGGAAACGAAAAAAACTCTAAATTTTGAGAAAAAATAAAATATTGTTAAAAATTTTAAATTCGAGCTCCACAATCTCTATTTTATGAAATTTATTTTTATAATTTTCGTAATTTTCATGTTTTTGATAAGATTTTCTAGAATTTTATTTTTAATGTTTTTGAAATGTTTTATTTTTGATGTCATATTGTCAATAGCCTTTTCCCAACGAAACTCCATCACAAAAACGTTTACTTTCTCTATAGCGCGTGTTCGAATCCAACTGATGTTGTCTGAGTGATTGTCTAGAGTATGATTATAGGCAAGGGTCTTGATAATGGGACCACTAAATTTTATCGGTGTGTAATCACTCGAGCAATTACTAAGACAATCACTAAACGTTTTTGAAATGGAGTTGCGTTGAGAAAAGGATATAAATTATGCCATAAATTATATCATATAATATTGTAATCAGAGTACATCTGAAAAAAATTTTGGATCGGATCGGTCGCCTCAATTTTTCCGATCCGATTCCGATCCAATTGTGCCGACCTCTGATTGTAATGACTTGGAAATGTATTCTAAACTTAGTTTTAAAACGATTTTTGAAATCCTATTTTTTCATTTCATAAAACTTATCATTTCAAAACGGTATTTTATTCATAAAAGATGCATATTACCGTATTTTGCAAGAAAAATGTTATTTCAAACATCTGAATCGAAAAATTGACAAAAAATTGGCGACTGTTTGGCGTCATTTTTATCAAAATAAAATTAATTTTACACCACCGCCATTTCCACCGCATTTTATTCGCTACAAGAATTATAAAAACCGCATTAACAAAAGTTATATTTATCACACTAAGTAACTATGTGTGTTTTTTGAATACTTTTTCGAATAGAGTATGCCCACACACAATTCAAATATTTGTCACTTTTCTTGTTTTTACTAAAATCTGCCTGTTTGTTTGAACGATTTGAGGTGGCAAAAATAGCACCAAATTTTTTATCAGGAAAATGTTATAAACATAATAATCTGGTGAAATAGAACGTCGCCTTCAAAGACTACGATTATACAGTGATTCACGAAGCCCACATCGAACACTAAGGGGGGGGTTTGGGGGCTTCCCCCCCATATAGTCGAGTTCACATACAATTTGGGGGGTTTTAGGGGGTTTCCCCCTAACGTGGGCGAAGCCCACATCGAACACACTTCCCCCCATATAATCGTGCCACAACTCAAATATTTGTCACTTTTCTTGTTTTTACTAAAAATCTGCCTGTTTGTTTGAACGATTTGAGGTGGCGAAAAATAGCACCAAAACTTTTTATCAGGAAAATGTTATAAACATAATCTGGTGAAATAGAACGTCGCTTTTAAAGATTACGATTATACAGTAATTTATTTAATCTCTTAAAATCAGTCAGCTGATCAAAAAAATAAATTCTGATCACATCATGTGTCATTATTTTCTTTAAAAACAGTGATAATTAACGCCTATACACATAAACAATATTAAAAAATAATGAAAATGAGATAATTTCCCCATTTACCACAAAGTGCTAATCGACTGTATTTTAGTGAATTGATAAGAAATTATTAATTTTCTCAAATATTAAGGTATTTTTTGACGGAAAACTCATACGACTCAAATGACCAAAAATGTAATTTTGGCCAAAATTATAAAAAAAAATGGAGTTATTTATAAAAGTATTCGTTTTTTAATAAGATGCTAAAATTTGCAAGATAACCTTTTTTTTCATTATTCTATAGAGCACTTAGTAACATTCCCTTGGAAGTGGTGTTTTCGCGGGCGCTTGATTTTGCGGCATTTCCCGTCAAATTCGAAGGTTCTTCAATAACCAAAAAAATTAGTTTTTGTATCTTCAGTTTTGATCTCCGCCAATCATTCTCAAGTACCAAAAATAGTTCAATTTTTCTGTAATAACTAAAAACCTTTTTTCGCATCTTTTGACCATTAAAAATGATATTTTATTGGTATCATTATCGGCTTGAATAAAGATGTATGGCTTTTTTATAAGAACTTGTCCGCATAATGGAGGTATTATATTTTAGCCAGGAATTTTTCCCCTATTTTTTGCTATGAAAATTGCGTAGGCGTTATAATCTCTTGTATAAACGAATAAAAATGTTTACAATTGAAATATGGGTGTGTTGATATCACACACATTGTCAGAAATACACTTTCCTAATTATATTGTTGCCAATGCAAAAATAAAATTTTTCAAAACATTTAGAACATAGTCTAGAAATTTTCATAGAAAATATTAAATATTTTCCGCCTACAAATTTCTCTATAGATAGGCTTTTTTAAATTCCCAGCGCAAAAAAATCCCGGCGAAAATGAGCCAAATTTCATAATGTAATTAACATGTGAAATCAAGGAAAAATATTCATCTAAATAATTGTTTTGAAATAAACTGTTTTTGATGTAAATTGAATGTCGCAAAACTCATAATATATCTTTTGAACAAAAAGTTCATATTTTGAACCTTGTTTTTGGGACAACAAAAGTTACTTATTGCTCAAAATCAAAATTACATATTTCAGGAAAATTGGCAGCTTTATTTTTATTTCCTAGAAAACATGAACAATCAAAAAGTTATTTAATTTTCTTCAGCAACGTTTCTCTATTTTGTTGCATTTTCTTGGCTTATTTTGAAAAACAAATTAAATGGTCATTTAAAAAATCTAATAACAAATTTATAAAAACAATACATTATGAAAAAATTTTCTATTGTGATAATTTTTTGTAAATAAGTTTCAAATTATTCACAATTGTATTCAACTTATTTGTGATGGATCCTATATCCCCCTATTCACACTTTTGTAAATATCTCGGCCCTGATTAGAAAACGTACTGTGTTTTTAATTAGTGAAACCTAGGGGGGTTTGAGGGGTTCCCCCCATATCCCCTATTCACACTTTTGTTAATATCCCGGCCCTACTACTTAAAAACACACTAGATTTCCTAATCAGGGCCGGGATATTAACAAAAGTGTGAATAAGGGATATAGTCGTGCCCACATATAACGTCCTAAACAACCATACAATTTATTATTTTTGATGTTTATTTTTGTTAAATTTGTTATAAAATGTAATCAAAAAAGTTCTCCTGAAAAATATTTTGAAATTTGTGGTGTCGTGCTGTGCTGTATTTTAGTTTATTTTTGATGCCACTTTGACATTGTTTTTCTCTCCAGTTGACTTATGGTTTACATAGGAGCGATAGATATTTATATTTGGCCAAATTTTCGTCCCAAACCTGACTATTTGTTTTGGCCGAATGTTTACGTTGCGTAGGCGTCTAACCGAGTACCAAAGCTGCAAAAAATACATGAAAAAAAATATATTTATAAGGGGGGCGAAGAAGTGAAACCGCAGGCTAAAACCAAGATCTGGCTCTTGAAACACACAACTTTTTTTTTCATTTATTTGTACGGTCTCTGGCGTTATTTTTCTTTACGGTTTCGAATATAACTCCTTGACCGCATTTGGTCAATAAAAACCGAAAAATACAAATAGAGGATGTCCCCGGAAAAGTAGCCAAAAGACTGTTTTCCCAAGAGTTAATTGCAAAAATAAAGATTTTTTTTTAATTAAATAATATTTATGGAAATAATATTTTTATCTCAAATTTGTGGTTATTCAAACGGCCAATTAAATTAGCGGAATTTTTTTAACTGAAAAACAACTTTGTTTGATAATCTGAGTACAATGGTTAATCTCTGATTCTTACAATCTCAACTCTCATTTTTTCAAATATAAAAAATATAATTAAAAAAAACTAAGCACATCGGTTCAACTAAAATAGTGTTTATGATCCATTTAGATAGTTATTTTAAGTTCAATGAAAATTCCGACCTTTAGTGGTCGAAAAATGTGTTTTTAAAAATATCATCTTGAACAGTCACTTTTTTAACTATATCCGGGATATAATATCCCTTTATGACACTTTTGTAAATATCCCGGCCCTGATTAGCAAACGTAGTGTGTTTTAAGTAGACAGGCCGGGATATTTACAGAAGTGTAATAAATGGATATAAAACTTAATTCACTGTTCTTTGAAATTTCAAATTTAACTTCCAGACTGTCGGAAGGCTTTCACGCCATAATTTTGAACAAAATGAATTTCAACTTATTTTCATTTTGTTGGTTTTTGAAGTTATTTGGACGCGGCCGATTTCATCGTCTGTCACAATTTTCTACCAAAATATAATCAGGAACTGTTTATCAATTATCAACTTTCTCGGCAGGTTATTTTAATAAGAAGAAAGGCACCGACTCGTTTATTGCTCCGAAATAGATAAAAAAATCCAGATAACAGCAAACCTAGTGTACAAATAAAAAATTTAAATTATACCGTATGACTCAGAATTTACCACATTTTGAATTTGTATCAAGAAATACTAATCATTTTTTAGATTAAAACGGAACAAAAACGACTAAGCGCTATGATGGCCCATCTTGACATCGGCAAATTACCTCCCAAGGTAAATTTTTCGCCTCAAAACGAGAAATTTTTACTTAAAAATGAAGAAAATTTTAGATCGAGAACATAAATTTTTTTCCCCACAAAAATTTTGGCGATGGTTTTTTTTGCTAAAATTTATTTTTAAAAACGTTTGATTTGAAACAATAAGTTTTTTGGTAAAAATTTGGTTAAGCGCAAAATACTGCCGACAATGTTTATCCGAAATAAATTTTCAGAATATAATTTCATAATTATATAAATAAAAGAAAGAAAATTGGCGAGAGTATTTTTTGTTAACCAATATTTTATAAAAAAAGATATTTTTCACATATTTAGCCAAATTCACTTACCATAGTTCATAAACCATTTTCATAAATTACGTTTTGGAAAATTAATTTTTTGGTAAGCAAAAAATACTTCCGCCATAAGTTTTTGGAAATTTCAAAAGTTTTTCGAAAACTGTGATTTCGAAACTTTTCTAAAATTTGCTCGATATTTTTTTTCAAAATTGCGTTCAGATCCGTACCGAACGAGAGCGCCTGAGTGCTATGACAACCCATCTTCAAATGGACAACGACCGATCCGTCCCATCCCGATCCGTTCAATCGCCTCCGCGTCAAAACATCAGCCCAATATCAAATCCCACTTCCACCGCCGGACAGGTAATTTATTAAGGGGGTGAAAGAACCCACTTACAAAATATTTTTCAAGAAAAACACTTTTTAATTTGGCGCTTTTGTTGATTTACTTTTTAACTACACTTTGGCCAAGATAAACAGCGAATTAGGGAAAAACTTAACTAAAAGATTAATTCTTCCCCATTTGATGTTGTGATTGCTAAAGATTGACACTTTCAAAATTGAAGGAAATAAAAGTGGCCGCTTGCAAAACGGTAATTTCCTATTTTGAATGGTCATTTATTTTCAAAATTAGCCAAAAGTGGCCCTTTTAAGAGTATCATAACTTGAAGATCAATAACCAATGATTTTGGAGATAACTTGGAGGAAATGGTTTCTCTATATTTTTGAAATTAATTTCCAAAATAATACAAAATAATAAAATTTTTCATCAAAAAACAAACAGCAAAAAAGTTTTAAGCCAATTTTAAAGTGATACAAAATAATGAGTTATTTTTAAAGTCTTTTGTCTTCGGTTATTATATTCCTTTACGAGAAAGTTAGATATTTTCCAATTTGGTTAGCACATTATGTACTTTAAGTTGTACTTATTTACTAGACCAAATAGAAATATCTACTTCCTCGTAAAGGCATATTTCTATCATTTATTTGAATTTTTTCAAAATTTTCGGATTTTTCACAATTTTTGTATTTATTCTTATTCGTATTTTTTTTTTTTTTTTGGCTGGTTATTTTTCTTTATTTTTAAATTGTATTTCAGCTTGTTTTTCATAATTTTTTAATCTTTATTTTCTATTTTTGCTTGTTTTTATTTTTTTGTTTGTGTTTTTTTATTTCAATAATTCTCAATGATAATTTATCATATAAAAATTAAAATTTTCGTTAATTTTCAAGGTAAATTTTCAGAATGCGCGAACTAGGCCTAGCTCGTATCCCAGTTCTTTCTTCAATTTCAAACCAGAATTTCAAACTCTGTTGTCAAACGTTGTGACATCTCCATCTTGGCATTCGAGTTCAATGGGAACAATTATGCTTCAACGGCTTCGGCAGCTGCGGAACATGTCCAGGGATTACTGGCATGGTGAGAAAACGACCAATCATTAGGTATTTCAGAAGGTAAATTTAAACATTCAAAACCGGTAAAAATTGTACAAAATTGGCAAAAACTTTTTAATCCAGTTTTTGAGAAACAAGTTTTTACAATTTTCTGGCTGATGAAAAATTCAACTTTTGGTCCCGGTTTTTGGGTAAAATAAATAAGTTTTTTTGAATTTTAAACTGGTTGAAATTCAACTTAGTATTTGAAATTTTGTTATTTGATAAAAACAAGTTTCATTTTTTTGATACTTCATATGAACATTTGGGTGTTTGTTTGTTAAGAATGGCAGGGTAAGTTATGAGGATGATACAGTATCATTGTACTAATTGGAAAGGTATTTTAGTCCTTTAGTTAGTTCAAATAAGGAAGATTTTTTCTTCCAATTTTAACTTACAATAAAATACATTTAAAAAAATAAATATGGCATGAGCTGTGATTTCTTTTACGTGAGCTGTGAGATCTAAGGGGTTGATCGCCGTGAATTAAGGGAGTACCCATCGCGAATAATCTGTGAAATTTCTACTAATTAGACCAAAAAATAAGATGGTGATATTCCCGCGATTCTTTCTTCACCAGGTGGCGCAGGAGCGCGTTGGAAGACCAAAACCTTTCGAAAAACATCTCGAAAATTATTATGAAAAATTCGATTTTTCTAGGAGAAATCGCGGGAACCCTCACGATCTTATTTTTTTGGTCTAATTAGTTAGAGGAAAATTTTCGGAGATTTTAATTTCGCGATGAGTACTCCCTTAGCTTCAAAAAATCTTCTTGAATAAAATTATCTTTTTTTACTTCTGTAAACGTTTTGATATGAATGCTCATCAAATATTTCTCATTGTTTTTCGAAGCTAATGCCCAATTTCCTGCAAAAACAATTTTAAACATTAATTTAATTTTAATTAACCCCCTGGGTGCAAACTTCAAACGGGTTAATTTGCGCCATTATATTTTATTTTCTATTTTAATAGATTGACCACCGGGGCATTTGTTAATAATAGTGCACTTGGTAGACACTTTCTATTTTGTTTTTACAGTCCGGAGAGGCATTATTTGTCTTTTCAAAAGGCGAGGCAATTGCCCCCAGGCTGAATTTTTGGCCAATTTTTTTTGCCCCTGGTTTAAAGCAACAAATTGATGTTGTTTCAATTGTGAAGGGTTGCACTCATCAGGGGCATCATAACTGATGACATACACCACAATATCAAAACTAGGGGCTGGGAGGGGCAATAATGACCTCTAAACATTTTCCAATTGCCCTACTTAGCTGGATAAACAGACAAAATATGACGACAAAAATAACCAATTTCTCAGGATTTTTATTTTGAAATGACTTCCAGGCTGACTTCACATTTTTTATACAAGTGATTTCAAATGTTTAATTTTTAATTAAATATTTGTAGGTCACAATCACGGTTACTTTTTTGAAAAGTTTTTGTAGTATCCTTTTCCAAACGGAACTCCATCTCAAAAACGCTTACTATCTCTATAGCGCGTGTTCGAATCCCACTAATGTTGCCTTAGTGATTATCTTGAATATGATTATAGGCAAGGGTGTTGATAATGGAACCGCTTAATTTTATCGATGTGTAATCACTCAAGCAATCACTAAGACAATCACTTAGACAACATCAGTGGGATTCGAACACGCGCTATAGAGATAGTAAGCGTTTTTGAGATGGAGTTCCGTTCGGAAAAGGGTATATATCATTTTAAAAGTATTCTTAAGATTTTCGAGACAGTTTAGATTTTAAAATTGAAACATTAAACTCAGTAAATTGATACCAACAAAATGCATGCTTGATTTTTCTGATTAGCAATCAAATTTCGACCAATCAGAGAGCGGCATTTAGTCGGACTTTTGATGAAATTCAGAGTCTGAATGATTCTTAACAATTGTTCTCTTGCGTTTTAATAAATACAGCGCATATGCTCATTTTCGCCAGACAGCCTAATTTCAGATTAAAATTTGATGAATTATCACGCCCAAATTAATAATATTCATACATGTCGAAAATAACAATATTTTTCATGCTTCCGCCACACTCGTTGATTTTTTGATAATAAATTGGATTATTTGGCTCGAGGGCGGTTTTGAGCTTGTTTCTGTTTTTATTAAGAACATCATTTGATGAAAATGTTTTTGTTTAATGCGCGGAAACAAGCAATCAAGATTGGCGGTTTTGCTGACTCTTGAAACGCGCGCCAAACTGTCCTTTATTTGGTCCTTATAAGGGGGTTAAGTGACCATGAAAAGCCTTTTGTGCGGCAAATAAAATGGGGGCGGAGAGAGGATAAACTAATGATTTTATTGTGGTTAGACTAAAGAATCAATTTTGAATTTGTATGCTTTCAATCATATCGCACTTAATATTTTATTCAAAATTTAACATATTTATTTCTCAATTTATGGGTAAATAATTTTTTTTTGAGGAAGGAAATTCAAGCTCTGAAAGGCATTTAACGAGTTTGGCAAGAAAAATACGCCAAATCGAGATCAATTTCTTATTCAAAAGCGGAACTTTATAATTTTCACTGAAAAAAATTATTTCATTTTTGTCAGATTTTGCCTTTTTAATGAGAAAATAAGGTTCGTTATTTTGTTGATTTGAATTTTTACATTGTTGTTAAAATTATTTGCCTGGTATAATTTTTTCATTCTATTTATCAACTTAACTCGCGTATTTTACCTTAAAAAAATGAACCCTTATTTGCCCTGGATAAATTTTTCTTATGAAATTCTCCTGAAAATTATTTTTTGTATTTTTCTTCCAAAAAAGCGTATTGGCCTCTTATGGTCATCTCCGGGCGATAATGAATAAATATTCCCTCGAAATGGTGGTAGTGTTATGATAGGTGTAAATCAGGTTTATTTCTACTCCAAATTGACCGAAAAAACAATCGGCCAAAGTTTATATTTTACTTTTCCGAATGTTGGTCAAGTGCAGTTTATCTTTCTAAATATTATACCCGTCACCTCCTTAACTGTGGAAAAATATTTCTATTTTTCAAATTTTACGGTGCCAGCTTTTTGACCACAAGCGAGATATTATGAAATTGAATTCATTTTGAAAAGAATAGTTCCCATTTATTTCATACGTCCTTAACTATAAATATATTTTAAAACAATTTCAAAGCAAAATATTTTCATATTTTTTTGATTTTAGCTCGTTTTATGTATTTTGGTTCATGAAAATTTTATTTCAAAATTTTTTGCGATTTTTATTAAGTTGATCTTTTTTTTCAAAATATTGCTGTTATTGTGGAATAATATTGTTTTAAATTTTACGGTGACAGCTCTTTGACCACAAGCAAGATATTATGAATTAAATTGAAAAAATAAAATAAAAATTCAATTTTTTCCAAAAGTGAGTACCTCCTTAAACTTCGAATAATATTTCTATTTTTTTTAATTCATTCTACGGTGGTCAATACACACACAGCTCCCTGACCAAAATGTGTGTGTGGATAATGTGTGCCGGAGTTAAGAGGGTAGTGCAGGCATGGGATGGGACCAGGTGAACCCTTAAAAAGTGTATTTATTATGTTTTAATAATTTTGGAGAGAATGAAACGCACTTGAGTCGCGCAAACTCTAAAGCAGAAAGATAACCCAAAATAAGACACCTGGAGAAAAGCTTTTTTTGGATAAATAAATAATTGTGATGTGGTTGGTTGTGGTTGGCAAAACAGAAAAACGTTTACCGAACGAAAATTGATAAAGAGTCTCTTTTAAAGAAATAAAGAATTTCTAAAGGAGGTGGTTCAAATTATTTTTGGGTAATAAAATTAAACATTTCCTTTTTTGTTTACTATTGATCCAGATTTTACTGTCAAAATTTTGGGATCAGTATTTGTTAAATATTATTAAGAGGGTTGTTGATGGCAACCTCAAAGTGTTTTTCTATCCGCACTTTTTCATTCACCTTTAGATTCAAAATTATACAGTATCTATTCTGTAGTTAAATTTGATAGTATTTTATTTGACGTTTCGGTTATCGGTTTACTTTTCATACTTTGAATGGCTGATGGGCCGAAAACGTCGAAATAGCATAATATCTATCATTAAATGAAAATAACACATTTTGTATCAAAAGCCCAAGAAATATACTGTTTGTCCCCTTTTTGCCCGACGAAACAAATAATTGAATTCAGATCAAGATCAATCAACAGGGATATATTATATTATATAATGTATAAAATTGTATATCAACATACTGCTTGTTGTTATGAGCTTGAATCCCACTCTTTGTGTAATCACCTATTTATATAAACTAGTAGTGAGATCATGGATATATATATTAGAGCTCAATTTCAACGAGTAGGTATTATCTTGAATATACCGCATATATTCACATATGTCACGTTTTACCAGCAGTTAAATAAAATGATATCCTTTCCGACGGAATCCATCTCAAAACGTTTAACTATCTCTATAGCGCGTGTTCGAAATCCCACTAATGTTGTCTCAGTGATTGTCTTGAGTATGATTATAAGCAAGGGTCTTGATAATGTGACCGCTAAATTTTATCGGTGTGTAATCACTCAAGCAATCACGAAGACAATCACCTAAGACAACATCATGGGATTCGAAACACGCGCTATAGAGAATTGTAAACGTTTTTGAGATGGAGTTCCATTGGGAAAAGGATATATATGATTTTCAAATTATTAATTTTATAAAATTAATGAAGGCTTTAAGCTAGAATTGTGGCGAAAGTTTCAAGTTTAGAGCTCTCTAAGTCCTAAACTGGTTCATAGATAACCGTCAGAACTGCGACAATCGTATTTGAAACTGTTATAAAATAAAAAGAGTGATTTGTGACACAATTGTACCGTACGATTAAACAAATATTTTAGACGACCGATATAAATCGACTAAATATAGTTTTAAGGGAGTACTGGTCGCATTTCAAGGCCAAAAACAGGGTTTTTCCAGCGTCGCCCTCAATGAATACTAGAAACAGCACGAACATATGGCTTTCAGGTTAGGGAATAATGAAAACATTAATTCATTTGCTTCGCAACTAAACACATCGGAGCCCTCTGATTAGACCGGCCAATCAGAACGACATCTGTCAAAAGTGGCACTAATTTTTTACTTCAAAAGCCTACTCCTCCTGAGTTTTAAATAGAGAATACTTTTAGAGGCTTGTATTGACGCACAGAGAAAGCGTGGGCAGAGCCCCTAGTGGGGTTTTCTGCAAAAAAATTTCAACTCGCGGCGCTTAAATGAAGCAAAAAACTTTTTTTTTTTTTTTTTTGGGCCACGTTTGTTTGCTGCAATAAGCCCGGATAATTTTTTTTTGAGTAAAACTCGACTAGGGGCTCTGGCCCACGTTCTCTGTGGTCAATAAAAGCTATAAAAGTATTCTCTGAATCTTCAAAACCTCCAGGGAGGAAGTAGGCCTTTTTGAAGTGAAAAATAGTGCCACTTTTGAAAAGGTCGTTCCTGATTGTCGGCTAATCAGAGGCCTCCGATGTGTTTTGTGGAAGCACAGATTACAGTTCAAGTTATCCCTTTACTAAACTGAACATCCATATGTTCGTGGCTGTTTCTAGTATTTCATTGGGCGACGCTGAAAAACCCTGTTTTTGGCCTTAAAAATGCTGACCAGTACTCCCTTATAAAAACGTTTTCTAAATGATTTGAATATAACGAAGAAAATTAAATTTTATCTAACGCACAATCGTTTATATTGCGAATGTTTAGCTTCGCTGATTTTAATTATTTTTATTAAATTAATAATCGGGATAATAAATTATTGAAGCAATCATTTTACGACACTTTTATTATTTCTTCACACTAATATTCCTTTTCGTTCAAAATCTACAAAATTAAAAAGTACTTTAAGACAGTAGTACTTAAAGTACTTAAAGACAGAAATAACAAGAAAAAATAATTTTTTTTTAAATTTTTCGAAATGTCAAAGTTTAGACCACAAAGTAGCTTCAAATTTGAAAATCAGACTTTTTGCAGTCAAAAAGTAATTCGAGAAAAAATTGGAAATATGCGTAATAGTTTCAAAGATTGTGGCCAAGCCATTTGGGCACTTCTGTGTAAAAGACTTACTACGTGATACGTGGGTAAAAGTGTGACTCTCTACCGCCTATAAAAGTAATTTAGCTTATTCAAAAATTATGGTTTTTTTTGAGAAAAATGGGAATTGGCAAATAGCTAATATGGTTTCTTGTCATAATTTTGTGTATAGTAAACATGGCGTGTATTATATTCATATTGAAGAAAGCGTAATTATATAGTGTCAAGGAAAACAGTAAATATTTTATCTTATCGCTCCAAATTCGTTTTTTGTCATTATACTCCAAAATTATAACCATGATAAGGTCCCACATAACATTAAGGGGGGTTGTTAATTTGCTCAAAAAACAAAAACTGAGAAAAAAATAAAAAAATGTAAAAATAATTGATATCACCAAATTTAGTGTATTTCCTCTCTGTTGGTCAAACTGTAGAGATAAGAAAATGGGCTCTATCTTTAGGAGGAGCCGATGGGGCGCAAAACCACAAAATATAAAATTATTAATTTGCCGCTGCCACCCTAAAATGCATTTTTGGGATTGACAAACACCCATTTTCAGATTGAAAACTTTGATTTCAAACCGACCTTCTTTTAGGTAGTTTTGGCCGCATCATTTTTCGGAAATAAACGCCAACATAATGACCAAAACACTTTTTTCATTAGGGCTATCATAGCCACAGCAAATAGAACTTATCACATAATAGAACTTGAAATAATCAATTTTTTTTCTTTAGAACTTCATCAGAACTCCGACTTTTACAAAAATGCAGATGTTCGACCACCTTTCACCTACGGCATCTCTCATTAGACAGGTAATGAAAAAAAATACATATTGAGCAATTATAATTTATACCGCTATTTTAACTTAAATATATCATGGAAATTTCTAAAATTCGATTAAATTTGATATACAGTGAAGTTGAGGTAAACAGTCTTTTTAAAAATGAGATCTATTTTACGTAGGTCATTAACCAACCAATGAGGACGACGCATTTTTTCTATTTTTTTATAAAGTTAAAAAAATTGACTTTTCGACTTAATTTGATTTTCGTAAATTTTCTTCAATTTTTCGCACCATAATCGAACATTAAAAATCAAATTATTGTCTTATTAGCGCGTCTTTAATTTAATTAATTTTCTAAAATATTTTATTTTATAATTAAAACATCCACGCTTATAAAGCGCGCTAATTGGTCAATCTTTTTTCTCACTTATCTCAAGATGACTCACAATTTCAAAAAATATCATCTACCAGATGACACCAACTGCATTGTAGTAAATTTGACATGTAATGTATCTTTAATTTTCCACCCTCTATTATTATTGATTTAAAAACGATGTCGGGTTCATTAAAAATTTTTTATATTATTTTTGTGATAATTTACTGTTTTTTTTCAATTCATTTATATTGATATTTGAATTTAAAAAAATTGTAAATTTTTTTTAGTTTTAAATTAATTTTTGAGACTTTTTTGAAATTAATATTTTTGAATTCAGGCAATAATCGAATCTGATGACAAACAATTGACGTTAAACGAATTTTACAATTACTTTATGAAAACATTTGCTTATTTCCGGTAAGGCCTTTCTCCCTTAATTTTACCTCAATTTAACCCGTGGGCACAAATAATGTCTCATCCGGGTAGGTTTTTCTAATAATTAATTTAATTTAGCAATTTTAGCAAAAACAGCGTGCAACTTGGAAAAACGCAGTTCGTCATAATCTATCTCTTCACAAATGTTTCGTCAGAGTTGAAAATGTTAAAGGCGCCGTTTGGACCGTTGATGAACTTGAATACCAAAAACGAAGACCACAAAAATTATCAGGGTAAGTCCAAATTTTAAAAACTAAAAAATTGTCAGAAAAAATTTGGCACAGAAAATTTTTCAATTATAGAAAAATAAAAAAGGTCGAAAATTTAAGATCACGTTAATTTTACTTCACTTGCACTGCTTATTGTCGCGTTCACCAGCAAAATAAACACATTTAAGAAAATATGACAATAATTTTGTCAACTTTCACTTTTTTGAAGCTTGTCACGTGATTAAAAGTGTGGCTCTGAATTTTTTGATTATTTCATTGAATGATTCAAAAAATTTATAACCAAATGAAAGCTGTTATTTGGTCGTCAGGACATTTTTCGAAAATTGGTATTTTGAAATTTATTTTATAAATATTTTTAATATCAATTTCACAAGATTTACTTTGCAAAAATGTTTTTCTGTTTCGTCTCGTCGTATATGACGGAATGAAGCATTTCCCCCATTTCCGAGTGTATTTTAACTTTTATATTTCAGACCTGTTTTACGCCCCGAATGGATTGTGCCAGAACCAATGATGTTGGCAACGGTAGCCCAGGCATGGTAAGTTTTTTAATCAAACTGTTATATTTCCCACTTGTTTTGGACGATAATATTTTCTAATCAACTTTTCCGCGATCTGTGTTTTGTGATATAAAATTTATATAAAGCAAATTGTTTACCGTTTGTTTAAGGGTCAACAAAGCCAAACTCAAATACGAAATAACTATATGGCTGCAGCCGCAAGACTTCTTCAAAATCCGGCACTTNAACATCAGCCCAATATCAAATCCCACTTCCACCGCCGGACAGGTAATTTATTAAGGGGGTGAAAGAACCCACTTACAAAATATTTTTCAAGAAAAACACTTTTTAATTTGGCGCTTTTGTTGATTTACTTTTTAACTACACTTTGGCCAAGATAAACAGCGAATTAGGGAAAAACTTAACTAAAAGATTAATTCTTCCCCATTTGATGTTGTGATTGCTAAAGATTGACACTTTCAAAATTGAAGGAAATAAAAGTGGCCGCTTGCAAAACGGTAATTTCCTATTTTGAATGGTCATTTATTTTCAAAATTAGCCAAAAGTGGCCCTTTTAAGAGTATCATAACTTGAAGATCAATAACCAATGATTTTGGAGATAACTTGGAGGAAATGGTTTCTATGATTTTTGAAATTAATTATCCAAAATAATCAAAAATAATAAAATATTTTCATCCAAAAACAAACAGCAAAAAAGTTTTAAGCCAATTTTAAAGTGATACAAATAATGAGTTATTTTTAAATTTCTGAAAATAAAGTTCTTTGTCTTCGGTTATTATATCCCTTTACGAGAAAGTTAGATATTTTCCAATTTGGTCTAGCACATTATGTACTTTAAGTTGTACTTATTTACTAGACCAAATAAGAAAATATCTACCTTCCTCGTAAAAGCATATTTTCTATTATTTATTTGAATTTTTTTCAAATTTTCGGATTTTTCACAATTTTTGTATTTATTCTTATTTTCGTATTTTTTTTTTTTTTGGCTGGTTATTTTCTCCTTTATTTTTAAATTGTATTTTCAGCTTGTTTTTCATAATTTTTAATCTTTATTTTCTATTTTTGCTTGTTTTTATTTTTTTGTTTGTGTTGATTTTATTTCAATAATTCTCAATGATAATTTATCATATAAAAAAATAAAAATTTTCGTTAATTTTCAAGGTAAAATTTTCAGAATGGCGGACTAGGCCTAGCTCGTATCCCAGTTCTTTCTTCAATTTCAAACCAGATTTCAAACTCTGTTTCAAACGTTGTGACATCTCCATCTTGGCATTCGAGTTCAATGGGAAACAATTATGCTTCAACGGCTTCGGCAGCTGGCGGGAACATGTCCAGGGATTCTGGCATGGTGAGAAAACGACCATCATTAGGTATTTCAGAAGGTAAATTTAAACATTCAAAACCGGTAAAAACTTGTACAAAATTGGCAAAAAACTTTTTAATCCAGTTTTTGAGAAACAAGTTTTTACAATTTTCTGGCTGATGAAAATTCAACTTTTTGTCCCGGTTTTTTGGTGAAAATAAATAAGTTTTTTTTAATTTTTAAACGGTTGAAATTCAACTTAGTATTTGAAATTTGTTATTTGATAAAATCAAGTTTTCATTTTTTTGATACTTCATATGAACATTTGGGTGTTTGTTTGTTAAGAAGGCAGGGTAAAGTTATGAGGATGATACAGTATCATTGATACTAATTGGAAGGTATTTTAGTCCTTTAGTTAGTTCCAAATAATTGGAAGATTTTTTCTTCCAATTTTAACTTCAATAAAATACATTTAAAAAAATAAATATGGCATGAGCTGTGATATCTTTTACGTGAGCTGTGAGATCTTAAGGGGTTGATCGTCGTGAATTAAGGGAGTACCCATCGCGAAATAAAAATCTGTGAAATTTTTCCACTAACTAATTAGACCAAAAAAATAAGATTGGTGATATTCCCGCGATTCTTTCTTCACCAGGTGGCGCAGGAGCGCGTTGGAAGACCAAAACCTTTCTGAAAAACATCTCGAAAAATTTATTATGAAAAATTCGAATTTTTCTAGGAGAAATCGCGGGAACCTCACCGATCTTATTTTTTTGGTCTAATTAGTTAGATGGACAATTTTCGGAGATTTTAATTTCGCGATGAGTACTCCCTTAAAGCTTCAAAAAATCTTCTTGAATAAAATTAATCTTTTTTTACTTCTGTAAACGTTTTGATATGAATGCTCATCAAATATTTCTCATTGTTTTTCGAAGCTAATGCCCCAATTTCCTGCAAAAACAATTTTAAACATTAATTTAATTTTTAATTAACCCCCTGGGTGCAAACTTCAAACGGGTTAATTTGCGCCATTATATTTTTATTTTTCTATTTTAATAGATTGACCACCGGGGCATTGTTTAATAATAGTGCACTTGGGTAGACACTTTCTATTTTGTTTTTACAGTCCGAGAGGCATTATTTGTCTTTTCAAAAGGCGAGGCAATTGCCCCCAGGCTGAATTTTTGGCCAATTTTTTTTGCCCCCTGGTTTAAAGCAACAAATTGATGTTGTTTCAATTTGTGAAGGGTTGCACTCATCAGGGGCATCAATAACTGATGACATACACCACAATATCAAAACTAGGGGCTGGGAGGGGCAATAATGACCTCTAAACATTTTCTCAATTGCCCTACTTAGCTGGATAAACAGACAAAATATGACGACAAAAATAACCATTTCTCAGGATTTTTATTTTGAAATGACTTCCAGGCTGACTTCACATTTTTTATACAAGTGATTTCAAATGTTTAAATTTTTAATTAAATATTTTGTAGGTCACAATCACGGTTACTTTTTTGAAAAGTTTTTGTAGTATCCTTTTCCGAACGGAACTCCATCTCAAAAAACGCTTACTATCTCTATACGCGTGTTCGAATCCCACTAATGTTGCCTTAGTGATTATCTTGAATATGATTATAGGCAAGGGTCTTGATAATGGAACCGCTTAATTTTATCGATGTGTAATCACTCAAGCAATCACTAAGACAATCACTTAGACAACATCAGTGGGAATTCGAACACGCGCTATAGAGATAGTAAGCGTTTTTTGAGATGGAGTTCCGTTCGGAAAAGGGTATATATCATTTTAAAAGTATTCTTAAGATTTTTTGAGACAGTTTAGATTTTAAAATTGAAATCATTAAACTCAGTAAATTGATACCAACAAAATGCATGCTTGATTTTTCTGATTAGCAATCAAATTTCGACCAATCAGAGAGCGGCATTTAGTCGGACTTTTTGATGAAATTCAGAGTCTGAATGATTCTTAACAAATTGTTCTCTTGCGTTTTTAAATAAATACAGCGCACATGCTCAATTTTCGCAGACAGCCTAATTTCAGAGTTAAAATTTGATGAATTATCACGCCCAAATTAATAATATTCATACATGTCGAAAATAACAATATTTTTCATGCTTCCGCCACACTCGTTGATTTTTTGATAATAAATTGATTATTTGGCTCGAGTGGTGGTTTTGAGCTTGTTTCTGTTTTATTAAGAATCAATTTGATGAAAATGTTTTTGTTTAATGCGCGGAAACAAGCAATCAAGATTGGCGGTTTTGCTGACTCTTGAAACGCGCGCCAAACTGTCCTTATTTGGTCCTTATAAGGGGGTTAAGTGACCATGAAATAGCCTTTTGTGCGGCAAATAAAATGGGGGCGGAGAGAGGATAAACTAATGATTTTATTGTGGTTAGACCTAAAGAATCAATTTTGAATTTGTATGCTTTTCAATCATATCGCACCTTGAATATTTTATTCAAAATTTAACATATTTATTTCTCAATTTATGGGTAAATAATTTTTTTTTGAGGAAGGAAATTCAAACTCTGAAAGGCATTTAACGAGTTTGGCAAGAAAAATACGCCAAATCGAGATCAATTTTCTTATTCAATAGCGGAACTTTATAATTTTCACTGAAAAAAATTATTCCATTTATGTCAGATTTTGCCTTTTTAATGAGAAAAATAAGGTTCGTTATTTTGTTGATTTGAATTTTTACATTGTTGTTAAATTATTTGCCTGGTATAATTTTTTTCATTCTATTTATCAACTTAACTCGGCGTATTTTACCTTTAAAAAATGAACCCTTATTTGCCCTGGATAAATTTTTCTTATGAAATTCTCCTGAAAATTATTTTTTTGTATTTTTCTTCCAAAAAAGCGTATTTGGCCTCTTATGGTCATCTCCGGGCGATAATGAATAAATATTTCCCTCGAAATGGTGGTAGTGTTATGATAGGTGTAAATCAGGTTTATTTTCTACTCCAAATTGACCGAAAAAACAATCGGCCAAAGTTTATATTTTTACTTTTCCGAATGTTTGGTCAAGTGCAGTTTATCTTTCTAAATATTATACCCGTCACCTCCTTAACTGTGGAAAAATATTTCTATTTTTCAAATTTTACGGTGCCAGCTTTTTGACCACAAGCGAGATATTATGAATTGAATTCATTTTGAAAAGAATAGTTCCCATTTATTTCATACGTCCTTATACTATAAATATATTTTAAAACAATTTCAAAGCAAATATTTTCATATTTTTTTGATTTTAGCTCGTTTTATGTATTTTGGTTCATTGAAAATTTTATTTCAAATTTTTTGCTTCTTTTTTTGCGATTTTTTATTAAGTTGATCTTTTTTTCAAATTATTGCTGTTAATTGTGGAATAATATTGTTTTAAATTTTACGGTGACAGCTCTTTGACCACAAGCAAGATATTATGAATTAAATTGAAAAATAAAATAAAAATTCAATTTTTTCCAAAAGTGAGTACCTCCTTAAACTTCGAATAATATTTCTATTTTTTTAATTTTTGTAATTCATTCTACGGTGGTCAATACACACACAGCTCCCTGACCACAAAATGTGTGTGTGATAATGTGTGCCGGAGTTAAGAGGGTAGTGCAGGCATGGGAGTTTGGACCAGGTGAAACCCTTAAAAAGTGTATTTAATTATGTTTTAATAATTTTGGAGAAGAATGAAACGCACTTGAGTCGCGCAAACCTCTAAAGCAGAAAGATAACCCAAAATAAGACACCTGGAGAAAAGCTTTTTTTGATAAATAAATAATTGTGATGTGGTTGGTTGTGGTTGGCAAAAACCAGAAAACGTTTACCGAACGAAAATTGATAAAGAGTCTCTTTTAAGAATAAAGATATTCTAAAGGAGGTGGTTCAAAAATTATTTTGGGTAATAAATTAAACATTTCCTTTTTTGTTTACTATTTGGATCCAGATTTTACTGTCAAAATTTTCGGGATCAGTATTTTGTTAAATATTATTAAGAGGGTTGTTGATGCAACCTCAAAGTGTTTTTCTATCCGCACTTTTCATTCACCTTTTTAGATTTCAAAATTATACAGTATCTATTCTGTAGTTAAATTTTGATAGTATTTTATTTGACGTTTCGGTTTATCGGTTACTTTCATACTTTGAATGGCTGATGGGCCGAAACGTCGAATAGCATAATATCTATCATTAAATGAAAATACACATGTTATGTATCAAAAGCCCAAGAAATATACTGTTTGTCCCCTTTTTGCCGACGAACAACAAATAATTGAATTCAGATCAGATCAATCAGAACAGGGATATATCATATTATATAATGTATATAAATTGTATACCATACATACTGCTTGTTGTTATGAGCTTGAATCCACTCTTTGTGTAATCACCTATTTATATAAACTAGTAGTGAGATCATGGAATATATATTAGAAGCTTCATTTCAGACGAGTAGGTATTATCTTGAATATACCGGATATATTCACAGTATGTCACGTTTTTACCAGCAGTTAAATAAATGATATCCCTTTCCGACGGAACTCCATCTCAAAAACGTTTACTATCTCTATAGCGCGTGTTCGAATCCCACTAATGTTGTCTCAGTGATTGTCTTGAGTATGATTATAAGCAAGGGTCTTGATAATGTGACCGCTAAATTTTATCGGTGTGTAATCACTCAAGCAATCACGAAGACAATCACTAAGACAACATCAGTGGGATTCGAACACGCGCTATAGAGATTGTAAACGTTTTTGAGATGGAGTTCCATTGGGAAAAGGATATATATGATTTTCAATTATTAATTTTTAAAAATTAATGAAGGCTTTAAGCTAGAATTTGTGCCGAAAGTTTCAAGTTTAGAGCTCTCTAGTCCTAAACTGGTTCATAGATAACCGTCAGACTGCGACAATCGTATTTGAAACTGTTATAAAATAAAAAGAGTGATTTGTGACACAATTGTACCGTACGAGTTAAACAAATATTTTAGACCCGATATAAATCGACTTAAATATAGTTTTAATTAAGACGTTTTCTAAATGATTTGAATATAACGAAGAAAATTAAATTTTATATCTAACGCACAATCGTTTATATTGCGAATGTTTAGCTTCGCTGATTTTAATTATTTTTATTAAATTAAATAATCGGGATAATAAATTATTGAAGCAATCATTTTACGACACTTTTATTATTTTCTCAGCACTCAATATTCCTTTTCGTTCAAAATCTACAAAATTAAAAAGTACTTTAAGACAGTAGTACTTAAAGTACTTAAAGACAGAAATAACAAGAAAAATTAAATTTTTTTTTAAATTTTTCGAAATGTCAAAGTTTAGACCACAAAGTAGCTTCAAATTTGAAAATCAGACTTTTTGCAGTCAAAAAGTACATTCGAGAAAAATTTGGAAATAGGCGTAATAGTTTCAAAGATTGTGGCCAAGCCATTTGGGCACTTCTGTGTAAAAGACTTACTACGTGATCACGTGGGTAAAAGTGTGACTCTCTACCGCCTATAAAAGTAATTTAGCTTATTTCAAAAATTATGGTTTTTTTTGAGAGAAATGGGAAATTGGCAAATAGCTAATATGGTTCTTGTCATAATTTTGTGTATAGTAAACATGGCGTGTATTATATTCATATTGAAGAAAGCGTAATTATATAGTGTCAGGAAAACAGTAAAATATTTTATCTTATCGCTTCCAAATTCGCTTTTTGTCATTATATCCAAAATTATAACCATGATAAGGTCCCAACATAACATTAAGGGGGGGTTGTTAATTTGCTCAAAAAACAAAAACTGAGAAAAAAATAAAAAAAATGTAAAAATAATTGATATCACCAAATTAGTGTATTTCCTCTCTGTTGGTCAAACTGTAGAGATAAGAAAATGGGCTCTATCTTTAGGAGGAAGCCGATGGGCGCAAAACCACAAAATATAAAATTATTAATTTGCCGCTGCCACCCTAAAATGCATTTTTGGGATTGACAAACACCCAATTTTCAGATTGAAAACTTTGATTTCAAACCGACCCTTCTTTTAGGTAGTTTTGGCCGCATCATTTTTCGGGAAATAAACGCCACATCATAATGACCAAAACACTTTTTTCATTAGGGCTATCATAGCCACAGCAAATAGAACTTATCATAAATAGAACTTGAAATAATCAATTTTTTTCTTTAGAACTTCATCAGAACTCCGACTTTTACAAAAATGCAGATGTTCGACCACCTTTCACCTACGCATCTCTCATTAGACAGGTAATGAAAAAATGACATATTGAGCAATTATATTTATACCGCTATTTTAACTTAAAATATATCATGGAAATTTCTAAAATTCGATTAAATTTGATATACAGTGAAGTTGAGGTAAACAGTCTTTTTAAAAATGAGATCTATTTTACGTAGGTCATTAACCAACCAATGAGGACGACGCATTTTTCTATTTTTTTATAAAGTTAAAAAAATTGACTTTTCGACTTAATTTGATTTTCGTAAATTTTCTTCAATTTTTCGCACCATAATCGAACATTAAAAATCAAATTATTGTCTTATTAGCGCGTCTTTAATTTAATTAATTTTCTAAAAATATTTTATTTTATAATTAAAAACATCCACGCTTATAAAGCGCGCTAATTGGTCAATCTTTTTTCTCACTTATCTCAAGATGACTCACAATTTCAAAAATAATATCATCTACCAGAAGACACCGACTGCATTGTAGTAAATTTGACATGTAATGTATCTTTAATTTTTCCACCCTTATTATTATTGATTTAAAAACGATGTTGGGTATCATTTAAAATATTTTTTATATTATTTTTGTGATAATTTACTGTTTTTTTTCAATTCATTTATATTTGATATTTGGAATTTAAAAAAAATTGTAAATTTTTTTAGTTTTAAATTAATTTTTGAGACTTTTTTGAAATTTAATATTTTTGAATTCAGGCAATAATCGAATCTGATGACAAACAATTGACGTTAAACGAAATTTACAATTACTTCATGAAAACATTTGCTTATTTCCGGTAAGGCCTTTCTCCCTTAATTTTACCTCAATTTAACCCGTGGGCACAAATAATGTCTCATCCGGGTAGGTTTTTCTAATAATTAAATTTAATTAGCAATTTTAGCAAAAACGCTGCAACTTGGAAAAACGCAGTTCGTCATAATCTATCTCTTCACAAATGTTTCGTCAGAGTTGAAAATGTTAAAGGCGCCGTTTGGACCGTTGATGAACTTGAATACCAAAAACGAAGACCACAAAAATTATCAGGGTAAGTCCAAATTTTAAAAACTAAAAAATTGTCAGAAAAAATTTGGCACAGAAAATTTTTCAATTATAGAAAAATAAAAAAAGGGTCGAAAATTTAAGAATCACGTTAATTTTACTTCACTTGCACTGCTTATTGTCGCGTTCACAGCAAAATAAACACATTTAAGAAAATATGATCAATAATTTTGTCAACTTTCACTTTTTTGAAGCTTGGTCACGTGATAAAAGTGTGGCTCTGAATTTTTGATTATTTCATTGAATGATTCAAAAAATTTATAACCAAATGAAAAGCTGTTATTTGGTCGTCAGGACATTTTTCGAAAATTGGTATTTTGAAATTTATTTTATAAATATTTTTAATATCAATTTCACAAGATTTACTTTGCAAAAATGTTTTTCTGTTTCGTCTCGTCGTATATGACGGAATGAAGCATTTTCCCATTTCCGAGTGTATTTTAACTTTTATATTTCAGACCTGTTTTACGCCCCCGAATGGATGTGCCAGACCAAATGATGTTTGGCAACGGTAGCCCAGGCATGGTAAGTTTTTTAATCAAACTGATTATATTTCNAGAGATTGTTGGTACCTTTGTATATAGTATCAGTTTTGACAGTCTCCTCATTGCTCCATGGCATGTTTCACGACTTTCGAATTCTTTCAATTTCTGGTTTTATGATCATTTTGGTCAATTTCTTCACATCGGCATTTGACTGGGGATGTCGGGTCAGACAACCGTTTCCTCTTTAGATTCGAATCTTCGATTTTAAACTTCGGTCCTCGTCCTAAAGTCTGCCGTGATGTGCATCCACCCATGTTACTTGTCGAATCTGCCATGAATTGCATTAAATTATTAATTATAAAAAACAATTAATATTTTCCAGTCAAATTAAAAACACATATAGAAATCATTTTTGAAATTTCTTACGGGAGTTTAAATGCATAAATATTTAATGTGAATTGTCTAGAAAAACGCACGCATTTTTCAAACTTCAAACAAAAACAGATATAAAAATCATACTTTGTTAGCAGTAATTTCTGCAATTTTATGTGGAATTAGGGTTTCTCCCGCATCCCAACAATCAGGGGGGCAATTAGCCGCAAAGTGCTTGATATTGGCCAGAAATTAAACTACGGCAAAATTAAACATTTTCAGCTTAAAATAATTCCTGTCTATATAGGCCCCAGTACAAAAGGGGATGCCCCATAATTCCGAATGTGCAAATCTCGAATTTTTTGCAACAACAACTTTCGGCGCACATTGCCCTTTGTAAGTGAGTCAAAATAATTCGCCGTGTAAAGTCTTTTTCCAAAATCGCATCTCTCTTATACCGCTCATTAAATACTAAAACGTTTCGCGCTCCCGCGAAAAAAAGTATCTCCAAATGACGTTATTTCTTCAAAAAAGTAGAAACCGAAGTTCGGTTTAGCGAAAAGTCTATTAGTTGTTTAATTGATCGAGCTAATTGATTTCCAAACATGTTCAAAATTGTATTTTTTTCTGTCAAATTCGTAACAAAAAAAAACATAATTTTTCACATTCCTTCAATTATTTTTGTCATTTTTTTTAAATGAGATTGAAATGAATTATTTTTTGAAACTTTTACAGTTTTCGTTTGTCTTCTGAAGCATTGCGTGCCATAGCGGTTAAATTTGAAATATCATTCCAGAAACACATATTTCCATTCCCATTATGAGCCGCGCGCGGACGCCTTGAATCTGAGCAGCAAGGGGGGATAAGACCACTAAAATTTGAAAATTGAACATTTCTTTCAAAAATCAAGAAAATATTTTTTGACAATTTTGTATTTTACGAATCCCAAAAAAAATATTATCATTTGCAGGATATTAAACAATGTTTTAAATTATATGAGGGGATTTAGGCACACGAAACCATGAAAGTTCGTTTTATCAAAACTTAACTATTGCGATTAATGCTCACTTGCGCCGTATGCTATAAAAATGAATTTTCTTACGAATATATTTCAAAACGAATACCAAAACGCTTGAGGATCACGGGAAATACCGTGAATTTATTTTTCGAAATCTGACCGACTGGGATCATTTTCAGTATAACTCCAATTTTTTGTTCTTGATAGTATTACTATTATAGTAATATCTAAAAATCCGGGTAGAGAGCCCATTTTTTGATAAATGATACCAAAATTTAGCTTGATTTACTAAAATGGGCTCTTTTCCGTATTTGAGATAAAACTTCAAAAATCGCTTCGCAAGCGGGTTGATAAAAATAATTGAAAATTAATAAAAAAATCCTTTTTCCGAACGGAACTCCATCTCAAAAACGTTTACTATCTCTATAGCGCGTCGCTCGAACCCAACTGATATTGTCTGAGTGATTGTCTTGGAGTATGATTATAAGCAAGGTCTGATAATGGGACCGATAATTTTATCGTTGTGTAATCAGTCAGAACAGAAAGAAAACAATATTTGTGAAGTTTTTGGTGAAATATTTCGCTTGGTTAAAAATTGTGACCAAAAATAGAAAAAAACCTATCCGTAAAATCAATGAGGGAAAAAATTGTCACTTTTTCAAGTTATATAATGTCGGATTTACCTTAGTGCCGTGGTGAGTCCATTGGGTTGTTGAGTAGGGTTTTGCATAGCGGCTGCAAGCTGCCGGATTTTGAAGAAGTCTTGCGGCTGCAGCCATAATAGTTATTTTCGTTATTTGAGTTTGGCTTTGTTGACCCTTAAACAAACGGTAAACAATTTGCTTTAATATATTTATATCACAAAACACAGATCGCGGAAAAGTTGATAGAAAATAGAAATATTATCGTCAAAACAAGTGGGAAATATAATCAAGTTTGATTCAAAAATTTTCTATCAACTTTTCCCGCGATCTGTGTTTTGTGATATAAAATTTATATAAAGCAAATTGTTTACCGTTTGTTTAAGGGTCAACAAAGCCAAACTCAAAATAACGAAAATAACTATATGGCTGCAGCCGCAAGACTTCTTCAAAATCCGGCACTTGCAGCCGCTATGCAAAACCCTACTCAACAACCCAATGGACTCACCACGGCACTAAGGTAAATCCGACAATTATTATTAACTTGAAAAAGTGACAATTTTTCCCCATTGATTTTACGAATAGGTTTTTTTTCTTAATTTTGGTCACAATTTTTAACCAAGCGAAATATTTCAACCAAAAACTTCACAAAATATTGTTTTCTTTCTGTTCCTTAATAACCTTGATTTTTACTGAATATCCTTTTCACAAAGGAACTCCATCTCAAAAACGTTTACTATCTCTATAGCGCGTGTTCGAATCCCACTAATTTTGTCTGAGTGATTGTTTTAGTAATTGCTTGACTGATTACACAACGATAAAATTAAGCGGTCCCATTATCAAAACCCTTGCTTATAATCATACTCAAGACAATCACTCAGACAATATCAGTTGGGTTCGAGCACGCGCTATAGAGATAGTAAACGTTTTTGAGATGGAGTTCCGTTCGGAAAAANTTTTTTATTAATTTTCAATTATTTTTATCAACCCGCTTGCGAGCGATTTTTGAAGTTTTATCTCAAATACGGGAAAAGAGCCCATTTTTAGTAAATCAAGCTAAATTTTGGTATCATTTATCAAAAATGGGCTCTCTACCCGGATTTTAGATATTACTATAATAGTAATACTATCAAGAGCAAAAAATTGGAGTTATACTGAAAATAATCCCAGTCGGTCAGATTTCGAAAATGAATTCATCGGTATTTCCCGTGATCCTCAAGCTTTTGGTATTCGTTTTGAATATAATTCGTAAGAAAATTCATTTTTATAGCAATACGGCGCAAGTGAGCATTAATCGCAAAGTTAAGTTTTTGATAAAACGACTTCATTGTTTTCGTGTGCCTAAATCCCCTCATATAATTTAAAACATTTTTTTAATATCCTGCAAATGATAATTATTTTTTTTGGGATTCGTAAAATAATCGTAAAATACAAAATTGTCAAAAAATATTTTCTTGATTTTTGAAAGAAATCTTCAATTTTCAAATTTTAGTGGTCTTAATCCCGCCCTTGCTGCTCAGATTCAAGCGTCCGCGGCGGCTCAAATGGGAAATGGAAATAATGTTTCTGGAATTGATATTTCAAATTTAACCGCTATGCACGCAATGCTTCAGAAACAACACGAACTGTAAGTTTCAAAAATAATTCATTCAAATCTCACTTTTAAAAATACAAAAAATTGAAGGAAATGTGAAAAAATGTATTTTTTTGTCGAATTTGAAACAAAAAAATACAATTTTGAACATTTTTGGAAAGTCAATTAGCTCGATCAATTAAAACTTATAAACTTTTCGCTAACCGAACTTCGGTTGTATACTTTTTTTTAAGAAATAGACGTCATTTGCGATTACTTTTTTTCGCGGGAGACGCGAACGTTTATTATTTAATGGCGGTTATAAGAGAATGCCGAATTTGGAAAAAACTTTATCACGTCAATTATTTTGACTCACTACAGGGGGGGGCAATGTCGCCGAAAGTTTTGTGGCAAAAAAATTCGGAAATATTGGCACATTCGGCAATATGGGGCACCCCTTTTGTACTGGGGGCCTATATAACAGGAATTATTATTAGCAATCAAAATGTAAACATTTTTGAGAGGTTCTAATATTTCATAGACAATAAGTCTAGCACTTCCGGCTAAATTGCCCCCCTGTATTTGGATCGTGCACGGAGAACCTAAATTCCACATAAAAATTGCAAGAAATTGACTGCTAACCAAATTGATGTTTTTTAATCTGTTTTTTTGTTGTTTAAGGAAACAAATCTCCTTTTTTTAGGATCAACACTAAATAATCATAACATTAAACTCCCTAAAAATTTCAAAAATGAGATTTCTATAGTTTTAATTTGACTGGAAAATATTTAATTTTTTTTTCAAAACTATCACCTTGCTATGCGAGTAAAGAATAATAAATAGATCTTAGAATGGCAACTTCATGCAGATTCGCAAATGTTTAACATGAGTGGATCACATCACGGCAACTTTTACGACGAGGACGAAGTTAAAATCGAAGAGTTCGAATCTAAAGAGGAAACGATTGTCTACCCGACATCCCCAGCTCAACATCCGATTGAAGAAATTGACCAAAATGACCATAAAACAGAAATTGAAAAATTCGAAAAGTCGGAAACTGCCATGGAGACCAATGAGGAGACTGTCAAAACTGAAGTACCAGAACTCGAACCAAGATCAGAATAAATCAAATCACATCAGATCAAAAAACAAACCCGGTTCCTTATTTATTGTACCAGCTTCATCAACTCCCAGCATAATTTTTTTTGTAAAAATTCCTACAAAAGGTACAAAATCGAAAGAAAAAAAACTATGAATTAGCTTGTACTAGATTCGGCAAAAATAGATTTTTTTTATTGTACATACACTGCTTAAAAGGTACTTCTTTAACGTCCTTAAGAGATTATCGCAAATATCTGCCTGCTTTTTGGTGAGCTTTTTTCGCCTATTTAGTTCCAAAGACACTTTTCCCTTATTTTTCAACAGCGCATTTTGGCGTCCCCTTAAAAACCGTACTTTACCCTTCAATAATTTGTTATTATTTTTGTAAATAATGTTGAATGTTAAAATTTTGGGGCAACCTGTACTTATTTACTGTATTTCGAATGCTTCTGCCTCCTACTTTTTTTACTTTTAAAAAAATGATTTTAAATTTTATTTCAAACTGCGGCTAACCGCGGTTAACCGTATGACAAAAAGTCTTTAAATAAATTATTTAATTGATTATTTCTTGAACCACATTTCGCTCACAATTTTTTTATCCTTTTATCACACTTTTGTAAATATCCCGGCCCTCCTACTGAGAAACACACTACGTTTGCTTTCAGGGCCGGGATATTTACAAAAGTGTGATAAAGGGATATTCAAAAAATACTGAAAACGCATTTTCGTCAGAGTATTTTTGAATTCATAGCAAGTAGCCTCATAATCAATTCTGGTTCTAACGTTTTGTGGAGTCTTTTGACAAAAAGATGATATATTGATCATTCATTATCAATTGATTTAACTGATCTCTCGGTAGGGTATTCCTTTTTCATTTTCCTTACAAAAACAAAAATATGAAATTTTTTTCGATCATTTTATAACCAGCTACCCAGATCTGTCCTAAATCAGGCTTGTAATCATCCCACGAACCCGGATTTTCCATCCCCATATTCCCATTTTTCCCGTAATTCTTTACTTTAAAGCACTACGCAAAAAAAAGGGAATGTAAAAATCCACGCAAAACCATCCCTTCACAAGTCCTGTCCTAGATCACCTCTGCTTGGAAATACGAAACTTGTGTTAAAACGTTCTCCAAAAGAAAGAAATAATTGGGTATCCAAAACTATTTCATACTTAAATTATGAGGTAATCACTATTTGCCGGTTAAATATACCTAATACAATTGGGAATAAAGCCATTTTAAACTATAAAGACAATGTGTAGGACGGGCAAAATGATTATATTTTTTTTTCTAAATAAATTTTTTCCCTAGACTGTATTCTGAATGTTTTGAGTTATTTTTTGCCATTGACAACATACAATATCGAAAAGTGTTATTTCCTGAACAATGTGGTGTGATATGACTCATATTTAGAATACTCCATAGATCTCATACAGAGTAACCACATACTAGTCTGGACCACTTATGATTTGACATATTTTGTCAGGACGTTTGAGAAAGTGTGCAAGGACGTGCCGTCGGGTTTGGAATGTCGCTTCACTTACACTTCTTTTTATGGTCATTTTCTTGAAATTTAGTTTGCTTATTTATCGGTTTTATTCAACTTAAGGCGGTGGTGTTAGTGATTTTTTGGGATTTAAGGTTAAGCTTCGTACTGTTAGAAAATTCAGACTGGGACATTTTTGAAACATACATTAAGAAAGATCTATCTTGATCTCACAATTCCATTGACAGTTTAGTACCACTCCACCAACCATGTGGTATAACCGCGGGTTAAAAACACGAGTCCCTAGCGAGAATCCGAAAATTGTGGAGATTTTGTGAAATCGGTTTTCGTTTTTTTCGATTTTTTGCCTCAAGAATCCCAGCAATCTAGTATAATGTGCCAAGAAGGGTGTTTTTATCGCGTTTTGGATAAAGGCCTTTTTTTCTGTGGAAATGGAAGAAAACGTCATTTTCGGAAATGTAACAAGCCAAGGGGTGAATAACATCGAATCCGGCTTCGTACTTTTTTTTAATTTCCATCCCTGATCGCTGTCAATCCGACAAAAAAGTGCCGCGAAAATGACAATTTTGGAAAAATAAAAATGATAAATTAGAAATTTAAATGTCATCAATTATTCTTGGGTATGAATTTTGTGGAAACGAGATAAGCAAGCTATGCTGACTCAACACAACACAGTGCTTAAAGATAAATCAATGGATTTAATGAAAGAAGCTTTATATCATTTTTTTAGAACCGCGTGGTCAAAATCAGACATGTTGAATCATGTTTAGACAGCAAATATACCCAAGGAATTTTTTAGTAGACATTTAAATTTTCTAATTATTTATTTATGTATAAAATTTAAAACGAAAAAAAAACGAAGTTAGTCTTAATTAATGGAGTATGCGTAAAGATACCTGCGGTGATGGGCTATAAGGGCAAAAGTTTGAAGCATTCACCAATTCCACGGGAGATGTTAAGGGCCTCCGGTGCATTTTGAACAGAATACCGGATATGGGCTCATGTGATGAAAAACTTTTCACTGGATTGATAATTTTTTCCCACATTATACCACAAAGTGATGGATTCATAATCCAGGCACTTTTGTAACTAAGCGAATTTTGCATTGGTTTTTAAGAAATTTTCTGTGAATTATAACCTGTTCGGAATCGAGAATTATGAAAAATTGGATAAAAGTTAAACATAAAAAAACAAGCCTTATATTCGCTAAAAATTTTGTTTTCAATATTGTTTCAAAATCATAACGAAAAAATAGAACGAAAAATGATGGCTACTTTAACTTTTTTCACTGGTGACCGACATTTGTTTTATAATTGCTATTAGTGAAAACATATGACAGGTTTAGTGATTTTTGGTCACAAATATTAAATAATTGGATTAGAATCAGATAATCGGTATAGAGAAGCCAAACATAATTTTTAAGGAATTGATTTGGCACTTTCTAGTGCTGTAAGCTCATTTGTGCGTTCGAATTATTTTTGGTTTTTCCCTTAGAGATGACCACACCAACCACTCCGTTTTCTCACAATCAATCCCGCAAAAGAAACTTTTCCACCTCAGTTTGTTCAGAGCCGATTCAAAAATATCGTAATTTGCTTTCATTCTCCTTAAAAGACAATCGGTTATTATATTTTCAAAGAACAGGACAGAATTGAGAAAAATGGATGAGAAAAATTCCAATTAAAACAATATTTTCCAAAAATATTTTTTATAAAATCGAAAGTGTCATGGAACTTTTGGTAAAACTTATATCCAAATTGAAATTTTTGTCAGACGTTTGAGAAACTCAGGACTTTGTGTTCAAGACGTTTGAGTATGCTGGTTGTAGAATTATTTGAAAGTATGAAAGTACCATTAATTTTAAGATAAACAAAAAAGTATAAATATGGGCCCAATATCGCCGGAAATTTTGGCAAAAACCTACGCAATTTGGCATAAAATGACAAAATGCTGGCGTTTTGAGCCCGACCCGTAAATTTATTATTTATTTGTTCTTTTGTTAAAAAACAACTTTTAAATGCCAAACAACTGTGGTTACTAAAATCCATGAGTCTGTCATATTTTATAATAATTTTTTTATTACAGCTGAAACAAAATGCTCCTTAAATTATTAAAAGCCTTGTTTCTTGCACATTTTCCTCGATCCATTTATTTTTTCTTCCTAAATAATAATATTGATAGTATCAATGAGCAATTTTGATAGAATTTTTTCATCAAAAACTTTTTTCGAACAATTTTTTTTTCCATGCTTTGAGTGTAACACAATAATTATAAGTGTACAAAGATGTGCTTTCACACCAATACATAGTGTTTCCATACACCGAGACAAGAATGTCCAAAAATGTTTTTTTTTTTGGTCAAAATATTTTATTGGCCGAAAAATTCGGCTTCAAATTCCGAAATTTTTTCGGAAATTCATTCAAGTTAAAAACACAGCAAAACACAATTGCTTGCTGATGTACAATATTTCAACTCAAACAAATAATGTGATAAATAAAAACTCTCGTATTCTCATAGACAAGAATCGTCTTTAAAATGCCGATACGAATGAACAGTCCAGTCTGACTGCGACATCTTAGGCAGCCCGTTCCACGCGTGGATTGCGTGAGTGCACTTAAACATAATATCTCTTTCATCGTAACATAAAATTGTTCTGAAATTTTGCTCAGCACAAGAAATGCTAATAAAAAACTTTATCAAGACGAATTTGAATAACTTATGTAGTACTAATAAATCGTGATGCTAATCCTCGGCTCGAAAATTGAAAGCAAATATCAACCGCCATTTTTCTCGCACCATGTCCTTTGTTACGATTAATTTTCTCGATAAATAACATTAACCCGAAATATCAGTGCTTTATTTGTCAACCAAGTATTAAGAGAAGGTCCGTGATTTACTTTTGATCCCATCAAGTTTGGCGGTTTTCCCGATGATTATTTTACAGTAAGATTCCGGATATCATTGATTAGCATAAAAACGAATGCCTAAAAAGTGAAAATAAATTTTGAATTTGGACAAATTTTGTCACCGGATGGAGAATGTTTAGATTTTATATAATATAACCTGTTCAATTTTTAATATCAACGCAAAATGGTAAAAAGAAATTTAATAACTTTGCCGGACGAATTGCGAAATATGCGAGAGATACACCAAAAAAGGCCCCTCTAGATTTGCGAGAACGAAGCTTAAAAAAATATAGAGACTGCAAAAAAAAACACGGGAAGGAACAGCTATAAATTCCCAAGAAAAAATAACTATAAATAATATATATATAGAAATTGTAAAACTAAAATGTGAAATGTTGGGTATAGTGGAGATGATATAGTAGCCCTGTTTCAAATTATGCAATTTTTCCACAGCATAAAAAGTAAGGTTTTGGTCAAAAACCTAAAATAAAAATTAATTTATTGATTCGCAAATGAATTCCGAAAAAAAAAGAATACTAGAAGTAAAAATCAATTCTACTCTAAAATGTTTTCGAATATGTTTCGAAATTATTTCTAGAGCAAGATAGACACTTTTTCGTTTCGACCATCCAGAGATTCCTCGTAGTTTATTCAACTATTTGGTTCCTTTACAAACAGTTAAACCGCGGTGACTTGCAAATTATAGAGCAGATACGGATTTCTGGTTAAGACCATTAAATTTTCGGTGTCCGGACTTAGTGCAGAAAAATATTTTTATTTCGATTTGTATTTGAAACTGCCTTAAAAGTCGCTTTCCCCCACCCCCTTAAGTCTTGAAAGTAGAAATTCAAGCAAACCACAATTTGTATTTTTTCGTTAAGAATTATTCAAAGAATCGAAAAAAAAAACATAAATATATCAAGAAAACAATTGCTTTCTCCCAAAAAAAAGGCATGCCCCTTGAAATGCGCAATAATCCGCCTTTGCCCCTTTGAAATGGCCCTACTTTTTTTGATTTTTTTCGCAATTTTCAAGGGGTTAGGGACTGGTAATGGTTGAATTCCAAATCCAATCAACGTCAAAAAAAAAATGATGGCTTCGATTTTGGAATTTTTAAGTATCAAAATGAAACCGCCGTAGCTGGGAGGTTCAGAATAAAGAAAAAAAATTTTTCAAAATTCGCTCTAAAAGACAGAGTTTTTTTAAGAAAAAGTGTTTTTACGATGGCAACCAAGGTGTTTTTTGTGTGACAATAGGCACAGAGCTATTTTATAAGCTCAACTTGAAAAAAAATCGCAAAAATAAAATCCTAACGTCCTAAAAATCAAACCAAAAATTCTCTACAAGATCGCCAAATAAAGTGGATAGCATTGTGTACTCATTTTTGACTGTGAAAATTTCTTATTTCAAATCGTCTTACTTCACTCATCGGTGGTGGAGGTTTAAAATCGAAAACCTTAAAAAGGTTATTTAATACATAATAAATCGTTTTGGGGAATGCGCAGCATCACCAAAAGATTATATTTTTTTAAAAATAGAACAATTTTGCCTTATCATCAGGGGGAGATGGTTTTTGTGATATCGGGTAGTCTGGTACCTCTTTCTCGAGTTTATTCCTCGGGGTAAAAAGTTTGGGTAGTTGTAGCTTTGAGGTGCAAAAATTATTTCGATTAAAAAGGCGGATTTCAAACATTAAAGCGGAAAGAGAATGAACTCAAAATCTCTTCAAAATGAAATTTCAATTTACCTGCCAAAAAACAAGAGCTGCAAATGCTAAAAATTCAAAAATTTTCAAAAAATCAACCAGTGAGCTACGATTCGATATTTCCGGCTGATAAAATCTTAATAAACAGCTTGCATGATGATCTTGGATAAACAAACCACGGAAGAAATAACGATAAAATTTTAACGTTAAAATTCCTTCATAACCAATTACATTATCATAGTTTTCAAATTTCAAGAACGAATCTTTAAAATTATCTGAGTTAACTTTTTTTTACGTGTTCCTCAAATAATGTTATGCCCATAAAATTTATTTTCACACCTCAAGCTTAATTCACTCAATTATTCAAGGAAGGCCGTTTTTGTACAGACCATCCTAACACAGACCACCCCTAAAAACTCGCGAGGCGGTTACACTCCGCTCACAAAAATTTTTTTTTTTTTTTTTTTTTACACATTATTCCGAAACCCCAAACACGAATGCTATCAGCTCCTACCAAGGTGTTGTTTCAAAGAAACTCAACACAAGAGACACCAATTTTCAAAGACTAATTATTTATCTAACAGGGTGTAGGTTTTTTAAACCGGTTCTTTTTTTCCAACCTGGTTAACACTTGATTTCCGCCCGCCGTTTTGATTGGTTGTCAGGAGAGTTTTCCTCAGATTCAACCAAATCAAAACGGCGGAAATCCAAGTGTAACAGTTTTGGAAAAAAAGAAGGGAAAAACCTTACGTTCTGTATAAATAAATCTCCAAAAAACGGTACCTATCGATCAAAAAAAGCAGAAAATTGTTCCTTATTTAATACGTTTATTAGTTATACCAATAATTGGTAAACCAATTTCATTAATTTTCCTTGAAATAAAGAGAATTTTCACAGTTGGGAGTTTCTCGCTGTTCTGTTTCCAGAAAATTGTGAAAAAACAACGAATCTTCTAGAAATCGTATTCAAGTTCAAGAAACGGGTACTTCTTTGTTAGTTAAAATGTGGCAATTTTTTTGAAAAAATCGATAAAAGATTTGATATAAAAGCAAAAATGATAAATTAAGAGAAATTGTTGCGGTGGCGTACAATCAGTAAGGAAAAGGGAAAAAAGTACAATTCAAAAAATCGGTCTCAAAAATTAATAAATCACAAGAAAAGCCAAAAGAAGAAAATATTTGAGCTCGATATCTTCAGACCTCAATTATATGCCCCGAATTGGTAAAAGACTAAAACCAGCCCGTATTGTCCGATAATTGAAAAGCCGTATTCTCATCGACTGGCATAAAACCGGCCATTACATTCTTTATTGATGAGTATTTTTCTCAAATACTTTTAAGGGGGTGGTAAGTCACGCAAATAATAGTCTAAAAGCCCATTCCATTATCCATAAAGGCGGGCCCAATATACCAATTTGAAATGCCGGGAACATTAAAGACTTATTCCTATTCTTTAAAAACAGACCAAATACGGGTGTTTATAGTTGTTACGGGCATCCTAATGGGATATTGCTGCAATATTGGCCCGATTTACTCTACGCCAGAATCACCATTTTTCAGCTAAAATAATTCAAAAGTTTATATTATCGATTAATGATGCCTCGGTAACAATAAATATCTTATTCCATATTCCTTTTAAAACCAGGCAAATAAATCATCACCCGGCATCAATAATGGATAAGGCTCCCAGTACAAAAGGGGTTGCCCAATATCTTATAACTTTATTCAAGATTTTTTAAGAGCTTTTTACAAGATTTTTGGGATCAATCTCCCGTGGAATTCGAGGTTAAAGGATCAAATCGGTTAAATTCGAAACAAGTAATCTTTACCAAGATAATGGTTTGTATGTGAAAGAGATTCGCCACTCAAAAAGAATCAGGGCCAAAAGACCTCAATCCGGAACTTCAAGCATTCAGGATTCATCAAAAAATCACCAAATCTTAATTCAGGTTCTTTATCAATATCAATTAAAGATGCCCGAAGTTCAAATAAAATCTTTTTTTGGGTTTAATCTTGGCGAAAAAACTATTTCGGGACACCTATCGCTGATGATTAAGTAACTGTTTGTTTTAATTGAACCTTCAATCAAACATACACCCTCCTTCTACTTTATTAGGACTCTAACTTCACACAGACCAACGGCCAAGGCAAGGTAGGGCTATGCTTTTCCTTACATTTAATTANCATCAAAAACTTTTTTCGACAAATTTTTTTTCCATGCTTTGAGTGTACACAATAATATTAAGTGTACAAATGATCGGGCTTTCACACCAATCATAGTGTTTCCATACCCTGAGACAAGAATCGTCAAAAATTGTTTTTTTGTCAAAATATTTTATTGGCGAAAAATTCTGTTTCAAATTTTCGAAATTTTATTCGGAAATCATTCAGGTTAAAAAACAGCAAAACACAAATTGCTTGCTGATTGACAAATATTTTCACTCAAAACAAATAATGGTGATAAAATAAAAGCTCCGTATTCTCAATGACAGAATCGTCCTTTAAAAGTGTCGATACGAATGAACAGTCCAGTCTGGACTGCGACATGCTTAGGCATGCCGTCCACGCGTGAGTTGGCGTGAGTTGCACTTAAACATAATGATCTCATTCATGGTACATAAAATTTTTCTGAAATTTTTGCTCAGTCACGAGAAATGCTATATAAAAAACTTCTCAAGAGCGAATTTCGAATTAACTTTTAGNACACAGCTAAAAATGCGGTTGACTTTGAAAATTCTAGAGCAGATACGGATTTCTGGTTAAGACCATTAAATTTTTCGGTGTCGACTTAGTCAGGAAAAATATTTTTATTTTCGATTTGTTATTTGTAAATGCCTTAAAAAAGTCGCTTTCCCCACCCCCTTAAGTCTTTGAAACTAGAAATTCAGCAAACCACAATTCGTATTTTTCGTAGAATTATTCAAAGAATCGAAAAAACATAAAGATATCAAGAAAAAAACAATTGTTCTCCAAAAAAAAGGCATGCCCCCTTGAAATGCGCATAATCCCCTTTGCCCCTTTGAAATGCCTACTTTTTTTGGATTTTTTTGCATTTCAAGGGGTTAGGGACTGTAATGGTTGATTCCAAATCCAATAACGTCAAAAAAAATGATGGCTTCGATTTTGGAATTTTTAGTATCAAAATGACCGCCGTAGCTGGGAGGTTCAGAATAAAGAAAAAACATTTTCAAAATTCGCTCTAAAGACAGAGTTTTTTTAAGAAAAAGTGTTTTTACGATGGCACCAAAGGTGTTTTTGTGTGACATAGCACAGAGCTATTTATAAGCTCAACTTGAAAAAAAATCCCAAACAAATAAAATCCTACGTCCTAAAATCACCAAAATAATTCTCTACAAGATCGGCCAACAAAGTGGATACTCATTTTTGACTGTGAAAATTTATTATTTCAAATCGTCTTACTTTACTCATCGGTGGTAGAGTTAAAATCAAAAACTTTAAAAAGGTTATTTATACGTTATTAGTTATACCAATAATTGGTAACCAATTTCATTATTTTCTTGAAATAAAGAGAAATTTTTACAGTTGGAGTTTTCTCGCCTGTTCTGTTTCCAGAAAATTGTGAAAAAACAACGATCTTCTAGAAATCGTATTCAAGTTTAAGAAACGGGAACTTCTTTGTTAGTTTTAAAATGTGCAATTTTTTGAAAAAATCGATAAAAGATTTTGATATAAAAAGCAAAAATGATAAAATTAAGAAAATTGTTGGCGATGGCGTACAATCAGTAAAGGAAAAGGGGAAAAAAAGTAAATTCAAAAATCGCTCAAAAATTAATAAATCACAAGAAAAGCCAAAAGAAGAAATATTTGACTCGATATCTCCAGACCTCAAATATATGCCCGAATTGGTAAGACTAAAAACCAGCCCGATTGTCCGAAATTGAAAAGCCGTATTCTCATCGACCTGGCATAAACCGGCCTATTTACATTCTTGTATTTGATGAGTATTTTTCAATACTTTTAAGGGGGTGGTAGTCGCAAATCATAGTCATAAAGCCATTCATCATCTATACAGGCGGGGCCCAATATCCATTATGATGCTTGGGTAACACTAAAAACTTATTCCTTATTCTTTTAACAGGAAAATACGTTTTGAGTGTTACCCGAGCATCATAATGGATATTGCCGAATTTAATCTACGCAGAATCACCATTTTTAGCTTAAATAATTCCTGTTATACATATGTATGTATATCGATTATGATGCTCGGGTAACATAAATATCTTATTCCATATTCTTTTAACAGGCAAATACAATATTTATGTTACCCGGGCATCATAATGGATATAGGCCCCCAGTACTAAAGGGTGCCCAATATCTATAACTTTATCGAAGGATTTTTAAGAGCTCTTTACAAGATTTGGGATCAATCTCCGTGGAATTCGAGGTTAAAGGATCAAAATCGGTTAATTCGGAAACAGTATCTTTACCAGATAATTGGTTTATTGAAGAAGATTCGCCATCAAAGAAATCAAGGCCAAGGACTCAATCGGAACTTCAAGATTCAGATTCATCAAAAAATCACCAAATCTTATTCAGGTTCTTATCATATCAATTAAGATGCCCGAGTTCAAATAAAATCTTTTTGGGTTTTATCTTGGCGAAAAAACTATTTCGGGACACCTATCGCGTGATGATTAAGTAACTGTAGATTTTATTGAATTCAATCAAAATACACTCTCTACTTTAGCACCTACTCACACGATCACGCCAAGCAGGGTAGGCTATGATCTACATTTATTATTTTCAAAAATTACGTAACATCACGTGATTCTGGTCCCGAAATAGGTCTTCACGATCGTAATCGTATGGTTACGATGGTTGTGATCGTCAAAAAAAATTTTGGTGTAATTTTTCGTCAGATTAAGGATAGATCTACAAATGAGTATTTCCGATTTTTCTCCAAAGCTTTTAGTTTTGAAGATACATCACCGTGAATATGTAAAATTTGCCATCCATACCCCCTTAAATCGAAATTTTTTGTAGAATTTAATCCTAAAATCATAAAGATAATTTAAGAGGGTGGTGATTCACCACTGGTGATAGTGATTTTTGAGAGATTTCAGAGGCTTGGTACGGTTAGACAAATGCAGACTGGACATTTTTGAACCATACATTAGGAAGATCTATCTTTGATCTCGCGATTCCATAATACAGTTTAGTACCAATCCCACCAACCATCTGGTTAACCGCGATTAAACACGAGTCCCTCAGCTTTTTTCAAAAAAAAACAAGGAATAAGTTTAAGATAAATCATGTCCATTATAAAGTTAATTTAAGTTACTTTAATAAAAAATTTCTTAAGTCCAAAATTACTGGTAACAAATATCGATTAAGAATAATGACTCTGAAATTGACCACGAATTTATCCATTAAATTCACAAACACTGCCAGTGAAACAAATTTATATCAGGATAATTATTCCGAAATTAAACACTGAGTTATCCATTAAGTTCACGAAAGCTGAAATATGCATACTGTAAGCTTCACATTGAGACCCATAAATAGACTCAAAAAATGTTTGTTTTTGGCCCTAAAATCCGACCAGTACTCTCTTACAAAAATTTTAAAAGCTTATTGCTTTAATTTTTCTATCTGTATGTTTTCTGCTTTGAAGATATTTCAATTTGTGTGTTATTTCTTCATTTTATCGATTTTGTACCTCTCAAAAGCAGGCACCATAAAACTTGAGCGCAAACCTCAAATTAGATTTTTCGCTTCAGTTTGGACAACTCATACTTACCTGGGCTGGAGGTAACCTCGATCACGAAGGGGGTTCCTCCGTGGTGAGGCCGGACCATTGCACTACGGCTCGGCTGACCTGCGTCTCTTTGCCAAATCGGTGGAGTGTCAGTCACAATTTCTGATAGTGGTAGTCTGCGTTCGCGCAACTACCTTCTAATTATAAATATTTCTCCTAGATCGGAGTTTAGCAGCAATTTGCACCGTTTACGTGTTGCGTTTAGTAACTGTTTACACGCGTTTGTGCTGTTCATCCCAGATCTCGAGCTATGGCACAGATGTGTGGGCAAACCATTCCGCATATTCCCTACAGACTGAACTAAAATTGTTGATAAACATTTATTTGCTATCAGGGGGTAATCGCCACCGAAAAAGACGATTCCGAGCAAAAATTTTTTTTGGCCATCCAGTGAGTTTCAAAATCCTCATTTTCAGCACTAATTTCGTTTTTGAGTCCATGATTCATGGTGCCCGAGTAACTTAAAAATTCATATGAGGGCCTTCCTTAGGCCTTTCCTATAGGGCATTGTACAGTACAACTGATACTACAGGCCGTTGTTACAACTAAATTGAGACTAAAATCTTCCGGGCTATTTTTGGCCCTATGAATTTGTTTTTGCAAGATCAGGAGAATGAGAAGGAATAACAGGATATTTATTTGGTATTAAAAATAGATTTTATATCCACAGTATATCGATTACGCGACTTCCTGGTCGTTATTTACTAGATTTTTGGCCATATTTTGTAAATAATTCGGCTTTTCAAAACAACTCATCCGATTACATTCTTAGATAGCTCAAACTGAGCACAAATATCTTTTTAATAATAAATTAAAAAATAGGTCTATCGGACCAATTTATTTTATCTTTTATTCTGAGATTTTTTATTTATTAGTTTTTCTTAAAAAAATTGGAAGCAATGGTCGGATAATCATAATAAAATATTTAGAGATGATATCACCGAAATTTACAATTTAATCAAAGAATTTGAAAACCGTCAAAATATCTTTCTTCAGTTTCTGATAAATTACTCTTTTGAAATCATTTTTGTTTTATTTTTGATCTTTTTCAATTTCCCATGTCCTGCTATAATAAATCACTGAGTCTATCAGACATTATAATTGAAACAACTTTTAGGTTCAGAATTGATGGCATGGAGGATAGTTCCGCCCAAAATTTGAATATTTTATACAAAACATAAAACTGAAAATTGGTTCAATAAATATTTTTTTTTTAATTTGAAAGTGTTTTATTTGGTGAAGAAATATTTTGAATAAAAAAAACAGTGGAAAATATTTAAAGCAGTTTTGAAGCACCCAAGATAAATTGCTTAGAAACAATTACATATTTTCTTTAAGGAACTTGTCGACCATTGGCCAAATATCGGCTGTTTTGTCACCAGTAAAAGTCGTTAAAATTCCTTTTTCTTTATAAAAGTGAGTCAGTGGATCGCTTGTCTCTTTAAAAATTTGAAGTCGCTTTTTGACCGCTTGTGGTGTATCGTCATCGCGTTGGATTAAATCTTCTCCGGTCAAATCGTCCTTATAAGCCACTTTTGGATGAGCTTGAGGTTCATCAATGTTTAGATTGTAAACTCGGCCAGAACCAGGGTGAACCCACCGAGAGCTTAATCGCGCCTAAATTTTATTTTTTTTTCATTGCCGATATAAGACCAGAAATAAATTTTTCCGTGGGCGTTCGAAATGACGTCATAAAATGATTTTATTTTATAAGGAGTTTAACACTAGGTTAAAATGAAGTAAAATATCAAATGTGTAGAATTACGTACTCAACCAAACGCAATCAAATAAAAATTCTAAAAAAGTAGATTTGGGAAATTTCATCTTGAAATATGACGTCATTCATGACGTTCTTTTAATAATTTGTGATGAATAACTCAAATGCCTACGCAATTTCGGATCTTTCGGCGATATGTGCACTAGCAGGAATGTATTTAAAAATTGCGTAGGATATTGTAAAAAACGCAAAATTTGACTGCGAACAAGAATATTGGCATTTTTCAAAGTAAATTCTTCTTTATTTCAAAAAAATTTAAATTTTCGATTTTTGGCCTTTTACTGGCAACCTGTTTTACCTGAATGACATCGATGGAAACATCAAGATTGATAACTGCATCAATTTGTGTTTTACTGTGTAACATTTTTGCTTGAGAAATTGTCCTTGGAAATCCATCAAGTAAAATATGAAAATCTAACTCGGCGAGGGCTACATCTGATACAAGATCGTCTGGTACTAATTTTCCCTGCTTCATAAAGTCCTTGGCTTTTATACCCAAATCTGTTCCCTTTTCAATTTGGGCACGTAAGAGCTCACCAGAAGATTTGTGATTTAATTGAGGATAATTTTTCGTAATCAAACTTGCCAGAGTCCCCTTTCCGGACCCTGGCGCACCCAAAAGAATCACTTTAAATTCACGTGCCAAAGACAAACGCATTCTAAACAAAAACATTATATTGATAGCAGAAAAAAAATACGCTGAATGATAACGCAGTGCCAATCGGCACCGCCTGGGTAGCGGGGTTAAAAGAAAAGTGATTAACATTTTTGTTTTAATTTATTTCAAAATCATTTTTCTAATTATCAAGCTGTCTAAGAGAGCCACAGTGAAATACTTTAAATCTATATCCCTTTATCACACTTTTGTACCATTCTCGGCCCTACTACTTAAAAACACACTAAGTTTGCTAATCAGGGCCGAGAATGGAAGAAAAGTGTGATAAAGGGATATTCAGAGAAATTTATTGCGATTAATTTTTTACTAAAATGACGTTACGGGAGTGGGTGACGATATCTCAAGCTTCCCAAGAAGACTTTTTTATCAACTTATATTGTAGAGAATAATCCACCAGGTTTTTTGACTCATAATTTTTTTCAGATTTGTTAACAAAAATGGGTTTCAGGTAGTCTATATTAAAAAATAGATAATTTCCTTATCCATGTTTCTCGAAACCGCACTAGAAAAAACAGCTTAATTATCGGCACCAGCTCCCTAAAAGTGAAGTTTGTTTGGGAAGAAGATAATCTTTTTAGCAGAAAGAAAATTCCGAGCTAACTATTCGAATTTTATGTCTTTCAAACAAAATAAAAAATTTAGAATAGTGATCTTTTGAGATATTATCAAATTAGCCCTAAGAAGAATGAACGAAATTACAGAATTAAGGCGTCCATATAAATATGTTGAGAGTAATTTATTGCTTGTAGTTATCTTTAAGGAATTTCTCAACCATTGGCCAGATTTTGTCGGTTTTTTCGCCGCTGAAAGTGTTCAAAACTCCCTTTTCTTGATAAAACTTGCGTAGGGGGCCACACGTATCTTCATATACTTGAAGTCGAGCGCGGACTGTTTCTGGTTTATCATCATCTCGTTGGATAAGGGCCTCTCCGGTCTCATCATCAAAACCGGCCACCTTTGGGTCATTGAAACCGGTATTGTAAACTCGACCAGATGCCAAATGAACCCACCGGGAGGTCAGTCGTTCCTGAAACATTTTCATTAAGGGGGTCGGTGCATTTTGACAGATATGGGCTCTTGATGAAAGACTTTTTACTGGGTTTATATATTCTTCTCAATATATCATCTAACTAATGTTTCATAATCGAGGCAACTTTTGTAGCTACATAATTTCCGAATTATTGCGTTTTAAGAAAATTTTGAATTCGAATTAAACTTTTCGAATTCGACAAATTATTAGAAATTTATTAGAAAAAAGTTCCGAACATTATAAAAAAATGCCTTATTTTTTATTCAAATTTTTTTTACAGTTTTTGTTTCACATCAACAAAAAAACTCTTCAAAATGGCCACTTTAACTTTTCGCGTAGGTGACCACATAATTTTTACATGCTACAGTCAACAACCTCTAACTGGAACACCCCTAACTGGAACACTTCCTCTAACCGAAACGCTTTTTTAGGGTCGGTCTACCATACATGTAGTTTATTATGCCGTATCCAGAAACACCATAAATCGTTTGGTACCATTGAAAATGACATCCGATAACGTAAAAATATGATTTTCTGTGACCAAAACAGTACTTTTTGGCATATTTAAGACATATCTAAGATCAAAATCAAAAAAAGTAAACAACTATTTTTTTTTGCTTTTTTCTTTCTCAAATTATGCGCAAGTTTGAAATTTATCTAAAATATTACAGTGAACTGTATTTAAACGGACAACTTGAAACTCACTCCGTTTAAGCAAATTGGCGAGAATTTCCCTGCGGGGCCGTCCGTTTAAGTACAGTTTGGCAGGAATTCCCACACCGAACCCGTCCGTTTAAAAAAACACCCTTTTCCCATAGTAAATTACAAATTTTTGTGAAAAACTGAATAAAGAACGATTTTTGAGGGCAATTTTTAATAAACTAGCTTTATTTGAAGACAATCTTATGATGAACATGAAATACTAGGTCTGGAGGCACTTTAAATTTTAACGAGGTTAAATGTCGTTCCGAGAGATCCACACGAAACGACGAACTTAATATGTTAATGCACCAGCTACAAATAATAGTCTTGAAAATGGCAGTATAATACTTTATTTAAAGATTATTTTATGTCGTTTATCATGGTTCATTGAATTGAATTCGAAATTCCTGCGGTGTTTTTTCAAATTGTTTTTTTTTAATTTTATCTTCTTGGTCATCAACATATCGGGACTATTTTATTTTATGAAAATCTTAGAGTTTTTTGTCGAAAGTTCCAGGGCATAATTATCGAGGTGTAGACCATATTTTCTCAGCCGAAGCTTTGAAATACTGAAATGGAAGAACCAAAAAACCTGTCATACATACTGGTGCTAAGGTTTTTATAATTCTTTTCTAATAAAGACAACAATTTTAGTTGTAATTCATTTTGTTAATGCAGATAGGCGGGCTAGTGTATCAATCTAGTATAAAAAAAGCATCTGTTCGCCGCCACCAAAATACAATTATGTGACAACTCCCCAAAATTATTACACCCGTAAATCGAAATAGGAGTTTTCAAATGTTATTTGAATTCAAATTACAGTAGTCATATTAGATTTCTGAAAATTTTAGTTCCTTTTTTCCTTTCATGTCGAGCGGCATGCATACACATTGATCATCTATAAAAAATGACTAAAATTTGCCGGCATATTTTTTAAATCTTTTATATGACGGCGTATACCTTGTATTAGATAACTAAAAGCTTTTTTATGTTGAGTNACTGAAATGGAAGAACCAAAAAACCTGTCATTCATACTGGTGCTAAGGTTTTTATAATTATTCTCTAATAAAGACAACAATTTTACTTGTAATTAATTTTGTGAATGCAGATAGGCGGGCTAGTGGATCAAGCTGTAATAAAAAAATCATCTGTTCGCCACCACCAAAATACAATTATGTGACAAAATTATTACACCTCGACATCGAATGACTCTCGTAAATCGAAATGAAGAGTTTTCAAATTTTATTTGAATTAAAATTAGCAGTCATAATAGATTTATGAAAATATTTTTTTATTCGTTGATGTCGAGCGGCATGCATACACATTGATCATCTATGAAAAACCTTGTATAAGATAACTAAAAGCTTTTTTATGTTGAGTTGGGCGGGTGCCACATAAAGAACCTGTTAATTTCACTTTTGCTTAATTAATAAATCTAAGTTCTTGTCCAATTTTTTTTGGATTTTTTGGTGGTGGTAAATCTTCACGGTAAATTATATCTTCAACTCTTTTAGGAGGTGAATTATCAAGTTCTGGACTATGAGAGAAACACGGATAGCTCAGATCTCTCGCAACATTTTTTTCTGTAAATTTTTACGATTGCAATGTTTAAACCCAACCCGGTAATATGATGGTTAACCGGGAGCAAGAATTTTTTCTCTAAAAGTCGTATTTTTTCGTTCTACTTTTGAATATGTGATGCGAAGGTGAGTATGAGGAGACAGTCGAGATTCCCTACAAAAAACGCTTCTCGAGGTTCTATTTTGGTCACCCGGATTCAAAACATATATTATGGTAGCAGTGAACTGTAATTTAAACGCGCAGGTCCTTAGGAACGGGTTTGCGCGTGAAATCTCTGCCAATGGGGTTTAAACGGAACACCGCGAGGGAAATTTTTTGACGAACTGTACTTAAACGGACGGTTCGGACCAAAATTCCGCAGGAATTTTTGGTTAAGGAAAATAATTTACAATCGGGAATCCTGACTTAGTCAGTCCCTGAAAGGTAATTAATGAGGACGTGAACGCCTTTGGTACATCAATAAATCATTGTCGTTCTGGATGGATCTCACTGCTTGAAAAACCTTCAAAAATGTCGTTTGGGGGGAATTCTCTGATTGGGCAATTTTGAAACTCTTAAAAATCAAAATATGTCGTTCCAAGTGGATTTCTTTGAACCGCATTATAAGACTTTAAAATTATTAAAAATGGGTGTTTTGCGTAGATTTCTCCAGAGCAGCATTTTTTTACTATGTTCAAAACCTTCAAAAATGTCGTTTGGGTGATTCTCTGAATGGCATTTGAAAACCCTTAAAATCTTAATATTGTCATTCCCAGTGGGATTCTTGAAACGCATTATTTAGACTTTAAAAAAGTGTTTTGCGTGGATTTCTCAGAGCAGCATTTTTTATATTTTAAAACCTTCAAAATGTCGTTTTGGAGTGAACGGTCGTTTTTTTGTTAAGTAATCGCATAATTGTTGCATTGAATAGATTGAAACTATGACAATGAATGAATTGTTATGATATCTCATTCGGAAGCTATGGTATTCAACTAACTAATGCACTAACAGTCTGCGACCAGTACCATTAACTCGGTTCACCGGATATAAACCGGATTTTTCTTTTTTGGTAAGGTTCGACAACTGCGATGAAGCCCAAAAATTGTTTTCTGGCAATTTAGCCCGTAAAGTTAATTTTTTATGTTTTTATATTCTTATATCAAATTTGTTACACATCTACTGCTTGAATTATATTTTTGATAATTCCTGGAAGAAAAAAACAAGTTTATATTTTTTTCTCAAATTTTTAATGAAAATGCTATTAATAGATCTCCGGTTCGCCGGTGAACTGGTTAATGGTACAGGTCCATTAGTTAGGACATTGTTAGTCTGAAACCTCTAGCATTCCGAATGAAGCTATCATACAACTTTATCCTATGTCTAGTTTTTCAACTCCTATTCAATGCAACAATTAGCATTACTAAAAAAAACGGCGTCAGTGGATTTCTCATGAATGGCATTTGAAACCCTTACAAATCTAATATTGTCGTTTCCAAGTGGATTTCTGAAACGGCATTATTTAGACATTAAATGTTAAAAATTGTGTTTTTGTGTATTTCTCAGAGCGCATTTGTCATATTTTAAAACTTCAAAGTTGTTTATAGGGTTGATCTTCTCGTAACGGGCTATATAATCGAAAAAATTCATGCGCAGCTCAGATTCGGTTGATAAATTAATCATTCTATTAACCTGTTAACCTTACACTCAAACATCAATTCACCGTCGCCCAAGTGTCACCAACACTTATCATTACGCCATAAAACACTTCTTCCACTGCATCAACTTCTTTCTTCGAAACATAATTCACCACGCATCAACATCATCTCGACAACTCAACCAACCTCTCTCAACAACATATAACATCGTCTGACCATTTTTCAACACGTATCATCAACACCAACATCGCTTCAACAACTTTCGACATCTTTTAAACAACATTTACGTGCTGACCAACCATAAAAATGATCCATAAATCACGAAATTTTCAAACAGCTTCGACCACCCGAATAACAAACAAAATTACCCACGTTAAAAATTCCAACGCGTTCAAATAATGAGGTAATAAGAACTCTCTTTTGTGTCAAAGAATGAATGATTTTAATAATATATTTTAAAGTTTTCATCTGTTCCCGATTTTTATGATGTATGTAATATATTAAGAGAAATTATTTTTAGATTGTGTGACAACATGAAGTCTAACAACAACTTAAAATGTTTACATGATGAGCTGTTCATCTCCGATTGAAAGTTATTAAGGCGCAACAGTAAACGTTTTGTTGTTGAAGTTTACGGGCATTGCAAATTTTGACGGAAACAAGGTTAATAGTCTGATTTTCAAAACCAAAATAGATCAAAATTGTTTTTAATTATTTAAAATTAACGAAGTTTGAGGGGATACATGGAAGCCTTCAATATTCACATTACATTTACGAACATACATACTGAGTTGCAATTGAAACAACATCATTATGCGAGCCAGGAAGAAACCCAGAAAGATAACGACGAAACAAATTCCGAAAAAATCTAAAAATAACGGACAATTTGAGAAACTCTAACCTGAAATAAAAAAACACCTCGTATCTTCAAGAAATTGGAAAATACANAGGTGGGAGTTAAATAAGTTAAATAAAATGAGCTTGAAATGATTCTCGTCTAAAGCATACATTTCGAACACATTTTGGGACATAAATTCGGTTGACGAAAAATATTTCAAAATAAATGTCGAAAAGCACATGCCGATAGTGAAGCATACAAATAATCAACTTTTGCGAATTTATCCTTTGGCTTTAAATGTTTTATCTGGAAATTATAAACCCCCCAAATTGTATGGTTGTTCAGGACACGATTATATGGAGGGGAAACCACCCAAACCCCCCTAAGTGTGATATATGTGGGCTTCGCCCACGTTAGGGGGAGACCCCCTAAAATCCCCCAAATTGTATGGATGTTTAGAACACGATTATATGGGGGGGAAACCCCCCAAACCCCCCTAAGTGTGATATATGTGGGCTTTGCCCACGTCAGGGGGAGACCCCCTAAAACCCCCCAATTGTATGGTTGTTTAGGACACGATTATATAACGTCCACGAAGCAAGATCTTATAAGGTGGGAGGGTAGGACATCTCGTGCAGGTGGGGGTTAAATAAGTTAAATAAAATGAGCTTGAAATGATTCTCGTCTAAAGCATACATTTCGAACACATTTTGGCACATAAATTCGGTTGACGAAAAATATTTCAAAATAAATGTCGAAAAGCAGATGCCGATAGTGAAGCATACAAATAATCAACTTTTGCGAATTTATCCTTTGGCTTTAAATGTTTTATCTGGAAATTATAAACCTATTTTACCATGGACTACTGGAGCACAAATGGTTGCCCTCAATTATCAAACAAATGGCTCGGCAATGAGAAAGGGTTCAAAAGTTAACATTTGACTGACACATTAATTTTGTTTTTTAA
>SCLH01000410.1:371644-383978 GCA_004367855.1 Oikopleura vanhoeffeni | reverse complement strand
TTTTTTCTGAGTATTTTTTTTGATTTTTGGTAGAAAAAAAAATTTTCAAAAAATTTTTTGCAGCGTTTTTAGATAAAATAAAAAATCGAAAAAAAAAAAATTTCCTTCGAAATGACAAAAAAAAATTTTCAAAAATTTCCAAAAAATTTTTTTCAAAAATTTTTTTTTCAAAATCTAGCAAATTTTTTTGTGACTATGATCCTTATTCTTAAATATCAGATTTAATCAGTTTTATATACTAAAAACCCAAGTTAGTGCTCTGAATGAGCGTTTTCAAAACTCATTTTCTGACCACTAGATGGCCGAATTTTTTTTTTCTCCCCGGAATCGTTTTTTTCTGGGTCAACAACCCCCGTGATGTCAATGAACTTTTATCAACTATCGTAGTTTTCTCTGTGGTGTTACCGCTGCGCACCCTAGTCATATTATATGACCCATCTAAAAAAAGGACTCGTGTCTGGCCATTTACAGACCCACTGATTTGTCTGTATAGGCCCATTTTTGCTAAAAAAATGTAAAAACTGGCGCTGAATCCAACCTGCGCATCTGTGATATGAAACAAAGATTCAATTTTCTTATCTTAAATTGATAAACTAATAAAGGAGATTTTTAAGATAAATCGTTATGGTGTTACCTTCAGGTTTGCTTCTAAAACGGTATTGTGGACCATGGTATCTTAAAAATCTACTTTATTATCCATGGAGAACCATAGCTTATGGACTATAGGGAATGGAAATTGATAAAAGTTTATACTGTCGTATGCGTCTAAAAGGACAGAAATTTTTGTCGTTTTGTCCACCTGAAAACGTGTCGTTTTGTCCATTTAAAAATTTGTTCACTAAAAATGCTCTAAAAAATCTAAAAATAGCTCTAGAGAGCTTAAAATGCAAGCCAAAAGTTTGGGGCACGATTATATGGGGGGAAACCCCCCAAACCCCCCTAAGTGTGTTCGATGTGGGCTTCGCCCACGTTAGGGGGAGACCCCCTAAACCCCCCAAATTGTATGGTGTTTGGGGCACTATTATATGGGGGGGAACCCCACAAACCCCCCTAAGTGTGTTCGATGTGGGCTCTACTTTTTAAGAGTTAATTAATAACATGTGTTAAATCGAATAATTATCGGATGCAATTGTTTTTATAAATTTTACCTTACAACCCTCACAACTATAGAGTCCATAATGTTTTCCCGATGCTCTGTCTCCNGGATCTTTAGATAAGGTCAAATGATATAAGATGTTAACAACCTGACGAGGTGACTTCGAAACATTTAAAAAGAAAGCTTTCTAAGGGTCTGCAGCACCTGTTACAGTTCAGAAGTTGAGGTGAAAATTGAAAGTATTCAAATTAAACTTATTATTACTATAATTTTAATTTCGAACTTCCTGCTGTAATACATACTAGCAGACTGTAACCAAGACCATCATTTTTAAGGGCTAAAACTGTATCATGCTTCAGGTTTGTTAACGGTAAAATTGCATATGACAAAAAATATACAGAAATAACACCCAAACTTTTGATGGTGATTTGGATCATTGGACAAAAATTTACCTAATTTTTACAATCGCAAATAAATAAAAATTCAAAATTAAGATTCGATGACATGATTATCCAACAACAAAAGAGTTCAATTTTCCATGAGCATATATCTTCTGTTATCGGTTTAAGGACTTCGTCATTTTTTAAATCAGTAAAAAATCGATTTGTCATCGAGTTGTTCTAATCGTCCACAGCAGACCGTAAATTTCATCAAATCGAAATTCTGATTTTGATTTGGTTTAAATTTAAACCACATGAAAAATCTGATCAAAATCTCAAAAATTTTCGAAAAAAAATTACTATTCGCTGATCAGCGTACATTTTTAGGTAAACATGTAAATTTGATCATTTTTGGTGCATTTAAATTGCATGACCGCGGACAGCCTAAGGCTTAGACATAAGCCTGTAAAAAAAAGTTTCACCGTTCCTGCATTCAAAAATATCTCAGGAAACACATATTTGTCAATATCCTTTTTCCCAAACGGAACTCCATTCTCAAAAACGCTTACTATCTTATAAGCGGTGTTCGATCCCACGATGTTGTCTAACTGATTATTCTTAGTGATTGCTTTGAGTGATTACACACCGATAAAATTTAGCGTTCCATTTATCAAGACCCTTGCCTATAATCATATTCAAGATAATCACTAAGAACAACATTAGTGGATTCGAAACACGCCGCTATCAGCAGATAGTAAGCCTGTTTTTGAGATGGAGTTACGTTGGGGAAAAGGATATATATTATAGTTATGTCATGAAAAACTTGAATTTAAAATTAATGATTATATCACATAAAAAATAAATAATTAATTTTAAAAAACTTATTTCATTTTCATGAATTTAAATAATTTAACATCAAATTTATGCTCATAAATGAATGTTGGAATCAAACCAGGCCCTGCGTACCAGGGACTCAATTGAAGCCAGCTTTTAAATAAAAGTTTCAAAAAAAATATTTTAACTCTCGTACCAAAATTAATATAAAAATGGTACCTATTTTCAAACGTTTGAAACTACTTATTTCAAAATTGCTCATAAAATAATGAGTCATAAATTATGTTATATTTTTTTTATTACTCAAGCTAGTTTTTATTTAACGTTTTTTCGGCTAAACAGCCATTCAGTTATGAGAAAGGAGTGCCACAGGAATTTCAAAAGCTGATTTATTTTTACGCCGCGAAATCAGTTTTACAATAATTTTTCGAATATTACATTTTTATGAAAGTCACTTCTCAATTCTAGGAAAAGGAACTGACTTTAAAAAACCTTCGAAAAAGGCATTCGAGCAAAGACTGCTGATAACACGGAGGAAACGCGTCTCTAATATACAGCAGTCTGTAATTAACCACCACACAATAAAAAAGTGTGAACACGGGGTATTCCAACTCATATGAAGGAATGAGCAGCAAACATTCTATAAGGCTGAAAATTTATTGAATTACTTTTTATGCACGGTAATAAATGATGCAAGGTAGATTCTTTCACAAGCTTGATCTTTTCAGGAGATCGTGACTTTCGTAAATAAAAGCGAGAGGGTTAAAAATTGAAAAGTTCTCGTTCCAATTATATTAAATTTGCAGTTTTCAAGGGTATGAATTGCTAGATTAGGATTAGGTTCAAGCCATTCAAGTAATCATTGAAATATTATAAAACTATTCTTATATTTCATAAATTCTTGCATGGATTTTCAAGTTTCACTACTATTTTTCCTTAAGTGAGTAATTATTATCATAATAAATATGGTAGAGGAAATGTCTAAATATAATTTCGTGGTATTTTTAAACTGGAAAATTATGTTATAATATGATGCTTTATTTATTTTATTGGTTTTCTTAAAGAACTACACGAACCGTTTTTTTACAAAGGGAAAGGATTTACATGGAATTATTATTCCTTAAGGGGTAGTCAGAGGCAAGCACAGTAGTACTTCATTTACTTGTATTGCAAAGACAAGGTTTTGATTGAATCTTTGAGGATGTAAAATAATATTTTCCATGTTGGAATAGGCTGTCCAACCTCTTAATCAAACTTTCGTAAATCCCTTCAACTAACTTACCCTTTTGTATGTGTGAAATTAAACAAACCCAAAAAATAGATCAACCAAAAGTATGAGTGGGTTATATAATAATAACTTATATCTGTGAAAGAATCAAAAATATAGCTTATTTATGAATTTTTATTTGCATTTTGTACATTTTTATAACGGTATTTAAAGAAAGAAAACATAAGATATCAAAAATGGATCTTATGTGTTGTGCTATTAAATTAAAAAAATGCTACAAAATTTCAATAAAATTTCAAAAAATTGTATAACAAATCATTTTCAAAAATTTACTTTTTAATTTTCAAGTACATTTTCAACACAAGAAATATAAACTGGTAAAAAAAGTCTTTGAAGAACTAACGCAATTATCCAAAAAAAAACTTCTGACTCAAAGCCGAAGTCCGCTATTCGGTTTGATGATTTGAACTCGCATCATGGCAAAAGAGGCACAAAAATGAAATTCGGTTTGATCTAACGTCACGATTCAATTAAACTTTATTGATAACATTTATTTATTTCAACAAAAAGTTCATTTTAACGGATGAGCAACATTTGGAAAAATTTTTAATACAAGAATAAGGGGGCTCCGAGTTGGATTAAATAAAAGTAGCCAGATGAGACAGTCTCACCTGAACAATAAATGACTTTAATAATTTGCCTATTTTAGGCCCACTTTATTACTAATATTTAAAACGTGGCGCAAACTTTTTCGACTTCAGTAGAATTTGTGTGAACTGAATACTTAAAGAAAAATCTTCACAAAAAAGCCTATGATTCCGAAATTAAACACATTAATTCGGTTAACAATAAATGAGTTAGCGAATTTTCTATTCGATCCAAGACGTTTCTGCTTCTCCAAAGCACTCAATTTAAATACTGTATAATAATATAAATATGAATTCACAAGAAAATCTTTCATAGATAGCGGCAACTTCGGTTTTATGTTCTACGAAGAAGAACCAAATTGTAGAACAAAATCCAGGAATAATTCCGCAAAACCTTCAAAAATAGTATTTATGTTTCAAATCCAGCAAAAACCCTGAAATACGACTGGGATGTCCAAAGCAGCACTTTTTAGAATAAGAAAAAATTATTCTATATCGAGGTTGTTCACAATTAGTAAAATTCAAGAGAACTTGTCAGATAATAGAATTTTGAAGAATTGATGAAATTTCATTGAAAAGATTACGCTATTAATGATAAATTATATCCAGTCAAGAAAAAATTGTACAATCTTCCAGATTTAACAAACCAAAAAGATTCGGTTTGCAAGAACTGATTAATCCATTTGCGAAAGAAAAATACGATAAATTTTATAGCAATTTTACTGTACGCTGTATAAACTAAAATTTCCAATCAACTTGTAGCTCATTAATTCTCCATTTTCTTCTTAAATAATTTCATTCGAGCGAAGAGGAGATCGAATTTATAACGCCTGTGTTTTGCCACAGTTCCTAAAATTTATCTGTGAACTGTTCACAAAATTGATAGGTTATTTATAAGTCATTTTTGCAAAACAATACGCTTAAGAATGCTGGACAATTTGTTCAAGTCTAACACGCTAAGTGGATGAAATCACCGAAGTCGGTTCTGGGACAGATTTCGCCGTTTTATTTTTCCCATGATGAGTAACCATTTGCCATATATTTCTGTGATGTCAGTGTGGAGTGTGACCACCGAAACATGAATTTATTTAAAATTAAATTTTATACTGAGTTAAACGCAGGCAAAAATTTAAAAATTCAGTCTTACACTTGATAATGTTAATATTTGTTATCGTTGGAACAAATACAATAATAGTATTTTGGTTGTCGACGATTTGCCAAATTTGGATTAAAATGTTTTTTAAATTTTGATTCACATTACTAAAATATTATATGAATAATCGACTTTGAATCAGAGGAAAAAGAACTCTGCAAAAAAGTCTTTAATATATTCACGACATTTCAAGCATATCAAAGTATTAGCTATACTGCGCAATGTCTGGAGCAGAGCCCCTGGAATAATTTGATATTTAATCTCACAGAAACGATTACGACTATTAGATATCATAATTTCAAACAACCAAAGCAAAACCGAAACGAAGGTTTACATTTGAATGCAAATAGACCATTCAGTGTGAATGCATTAACTATACAAATGAAGGCAAACCTAATAGCGGCTGTTGTTTGGCACGATATATATGGGGCGGAAACCCCCCAACCCCCCTAAGTGGTGTTCTATGTGGGCTTCGCCCACGTTAGGGGGAGGGACCCCCTAACAACCCCAACATTGATGTTGTTTGGGACACGATTACTATGGGGGTGAAACCCCCCAAACCCCCTAAGTGTGTTATATGTTGGGCTTCGCCCACGTTAGGGGGAGAACCCCTCTAAAACCCCCAAAATGTAATGGTTGTTTGGGGCCACGATTAACTATGAGGGGGGGAAACTCCCCAAAACCCCCCTAAGTGTGTTCTATTGTGGGCTTCGCCACGATTAGCGGGGAGACCTCTAAAACCCCCAAAAATGTATGGTTGTTGGGTCACGATATATGGGGAAACCCCCCAAACCCCCCTACAGTGGTGTTCTATGTGGCTTCGCTTCCAGTTAGGGGGAGACCCCCTAAAACCCCCCAAATGTAATTCATGGTTGTTTGGGCACGATTATATGAGGGGGAAACCCCCCAAACCGCCCTAAGTGTGTTCTATGTGGGCTTCGCCCAATGTTCTGAGCAGAGCCTGGAATAATAGATTTTAATTCTCACAGAACGCATTGACTGCTATAGATTACAAATTCAACACCAAAGCAAAACAGAAACGAAGGTTTACATTTTTGGAATTGCCAATAGACCCATTTTCAGGTGAATGCTTAACTATACAAAATCAAGGCAAACTAATAGGCTGTGTGGGCACGATTATATGGGGGGAAACTCCCCAAACCCCCCTAAGTGTGTTTCTATGTTGGGCTTCGCCCACGTTAGGGGAGGACCCCTAAAACCCCAAAATTGTATGGTTGTTTGGGGCACGATTAATATGGGGGGAAAACCCCCAAACCCCCTAGTGTGTTATTGTGGGCTTCGCCCACGTTAGGGGGAGACCCCCTAAAACCCCCCAAATTGAGTATGGTTGTTTGGGCAACGATTATATGGGGGGGGAAACCCCAAACCCCCCTAAGTGTGTTCTATGGGCTTCGCCCACGTTAGGGGGAGACCCCTAAACCCCCCAAATTGTATGTGTTTGGGGCACGATTATATGGGGGGAAACCCCAAACCCCCTAAGTGTGTTCATGTGGGCTTCGCCCACGTTAGGGGAGACCCCTAAAACCCCCCAATTGTATGGTTGTTTGGGACACGATTATAATGGGGGGGAAACCCCCAAACCCCCCTAAGTGTGTTGTATGTGAGCTTCGCCCACGTTAGGGGAGACCCCTAAACCCCCAAAATTTGTATGGTTGTTTGGGGCAGATTATATGGGGGGGGGAAACTCCCAAAGCCCCCTAAGTGTGTTCTGTGTGGCGTTCGCCCACGTTTAGGGGAGACCCTAAAACCCCCAAATTGTTGGTTGTTTAGGGCACGATTATTATGGGGGGGAAACCCCAAAACCCCCCCTAAGTGTGTTCATGTGGGCTTCGCCCACGTTAGGGGGGAGCCCCCTAAAACACCCAAATTTATGGTTTGTTGGGCACGATTATATGGGGGGAACCCCCAAACCCCCTAGTGTGTCTATGTTGGGCTTCGCCACGTTAGGGGGAGACCCCTAAAACCACCCAATTGTATGGGTTGTGGGGCACGATTATATGGGGAAACCCCAAACCCCCTAATGTGTTCGTATGTGGGGCTTCGCCCACGTTAGGGGGAGACCCCTAAAACCCCCCAATTGTATGGTTGTTTTGGCACGATTATATGGGGGGGAAACCCCCCAAACCCCTAGTGTGTCTATGTGGGTTCGCCCACGTTAGGGGGAGACCCCTAAACCCCCAATTGTATGGTTGTTTGGGCACGATTTATGGGGGGGGAACCCCAAACCCACCCTAAGTGTGTCTTATGTCGCGGGCTCGCCCACGTTAGGGGAGCCCCTAAAACCCCAAATTTATGGTTGTTTGGAGGCACGATTATATGGGGGAACCCCCAAACCCCCCTAAGTGTGTTCATGTATGGGCTTCGCCACGTTAGGGGGAGACACCCTAAACCCCCCAATTGTTAGGTTGTTGGGCACGATTAATGGGGGCAAACCCCCCAAACCCCCTAAGTGTGTTCATGTGGGCTTCGCCCACGTTAGGGAGACCCCTAAAAACCCCCAAATTGCTATGGTTGTTTGGCACGATATATATGGGGGGAACCCCCCAACCCCCCTAGTGTGTTCTATGTGGCTTCGCCACGTTAGGGGAGCCCTAAATCCCAAATTGTATGGTTGTTTGGGGCACGTATTATTAGGGGGGAAACCCCCCAAACCCCCCTAAGTGTGTTCATTGTGGGCTTCGCCACGTTAGGGGGAGACCCCCTTAAAAACCCCCCAAATTGTATGGTTGTTTGGGCACGATATATTGGGGAAACCCCCAAACCCCCTAAGTGTGTTCTATGTGGGCTTCGCCACTGTTAAGGGGGAGACCCCTAACATCCCCCCAAAATTTCTATGGTTGTTTAGGGGCACGATTATATGGGGGGGAAACCCCCAAACCCCTAAGTGTGTTCATGTGGGCTTCCCCACGTTAGGGGGGGACCCCTAAACCCCCCAAATTGTATGGTTGTTTGGGGCACGATTATATGGGAACCCCCCAACCCCCTTAAGTGTGTTCTATGTGGGCTTCGCCCACGTTAGGGCGGACCCCTAAAACCCCAAATGTATGGTTGTTTGGCACGATTTATGGGGGCGAACCCCCAAACCCCCTAAGTGTGTTAATGTGGGCGGTTCGCCCACGTTAGGGGAGACCCCTAAACCCCAAATTGTATGGTTGTTTGGGCACGATTATATGGGGGGGAAACCCCCAAACCCCTAGTGGTGTTCATGTGGGCTTCGCCCACGTTAGGGGGAGACTCCTAAAACCCCCCAAATTGTATGGTTGTTGGAGCACAGATTATATGGGGGGAACCCCCAAACCCCTAAGTGTGTTCATGTGGGCTTCGCCCACGTAGGGGAGAGACCCCTAAACCCCAATTGTTATGGTTGTTTGGGCACGATTTATATCGGGGGAAACCCCAAACCCCTAAGTGTGTTCGAATGTGGCGTCGCCACGTTAGGGGGAACCCTCTAAAACCCCCAAAATTGTATGGTTGTTTGTGGCACGAGTTTATGGGGGGAAACCCCCAAACCCCTAAGTGTGTCTATGTGGTTCGCCACGTGGGGAGACCCTAAAACCCCCAAATGAATTAGTGATGGTGTTTGGGCACGATTATATGGGGGGAAACCCCAAACCCCCTAAGTGTGTTCTTATGGGCTTGCGCCCACGTTAGGGGGAGCCCCTAAATCCCAAATCGTATGGCTTGTTTGGGGCACGAATATATAGTGGGGCAACCCCCAAACCCCCTATGGTGTGTTGATGTGGGCTTCGCCCACGTTAGGGGGAGACCCCTAAAACCCCAAATGTTGTATGGTTGTTTGGGCGCACGATTATATGAGGGGAAACCCCACAAACCCCTAAGATGCTGGTTTCAATATGGTGGCTTCGCCCACGTTGTAGGGGGACCCCTAAACCCCCCAAATTGTATGTTGTTGGCACGATTTATGGGGGGAAACCCCCAAACCCCCTAGTGTGTTCCATGTGGGCTTCGCCCACGTTAGGGGGATACCTCTATAAACCAACCACCCCAAATGTATGGATGTTTGGGGCACGATTATATGGGAGGGGAAACCCCAAACCCCTAAGGTTTCTATGTGGGCTTCGCCACGTTTAGGGGAGACCCCCTAAAACCCCAAAATTCGTCAATGTGTTGTTTCGGGCACGATTATATGGGAACCCCCCAACCCCCTTAAGTAGTGTTCTGATGTGGGTCTCGCCACGTTAGGGGAGGACTCCCCTAAAACCCCCATCGATTATGTATTGTAATGTGCTCGGCTTGGCGGCCCGATTTGATGGGGGGAAAACCCCACAAAACCCTAAGTGCTGTGTCTATGGTGGGCTCTTCGCCCACGTTTAGGGGCGCGCCCTAAACCCCAATTGTATGGTTGTTATGGGACACCGATTAATATGGGGGGGAACCCCCAACCCCCCATAAGTGCCTCCGTTCTATGTAAGAGCTTCGCCCACGGTTCGAGGGAAGACCTAAAACCCCCAATGTTATGAGTTGTTCATCTGGGACCACGAGGTTATATAGGGGGACAGCCCCAACACCCCTAAGTGTGTTCGTAATGTGGCTTCGCCACGTTAGGGGAGGACCCACTAAACCCCCCAAATTGTGCATGGTTGTTTGAGGCACGATTATGGGGGGCAACCCCTATGTGTGTGTTCGATGTGGGCTTCGCCCAACGTGTAGGGGAGACTCCCTCAAACCCCCTATGTATTGGTTTTGTTGGGCCGATTATTTGGGGGGGAAACCCCCAAACCCCCCTAAGGTGTTGATGTGGGCTTTCGCCCACGTTAGGGGGGACCCCTAAACCCCAAATGATGGTTGTTTGGGCCACGATTAATATGGGGGGGAAACCAAACCCCCCTGTGTGTTCGATATGTGGGCTTCGCCACGTTAGGGAGACCCCTAAAACCCGCCAAATTGTATGTGTTTAGGCGCCACGATTATATGGGGGAAACCCCCAACCCCCCTAAGATGTTCGTGTGGCTTGTCCCACGTGTAGGGGGTGAGAACCCCCATAAAATCCTCCCTACTCTAATGGATGTTTGCAGGCACGAATTAATTGGGGGGAACCCCAAACCCCTTAGTGTGTTCATGTGGGCTCTACGCCCACGTTGAGAGGGGCCCCTAAACACCCAAATTGTTGGGTGTTTTGGAAGGCCAACGATTAAGGTTGGGGAAACCCCTCAATCCCCCCTAGTATGCTTCGATGTGGGCTTCGCCCGAACGTTAGGGGATCCCTAAACCCCTCCATATGTCATGGTGTTTGGGCACGATTATATGGGGGAAACCCCCCTAACCCGTAGTGTTCTATGTGGGCTTCGCACCACGTTAGGGGGGACCCCCTTAAATCCCCAATAAATTAATGGTGGTGTTTGCGCGGCACGTTATATAGGGCGAACCCCCAAACCCCTAGTGCTGTTATATGTGCGGCTTCGCCCCAGTTGGGGGGGCCCCTAAACACTCCCCATTGTTATGGTGGTTTTGGCACGTTATATGGGGGGGAAACCCAACCCTTAGTGTGTCCTTGTGAGGCTTCGCCCACGTTAGCGGGAGCCCTAAAATCCCCCAATTGCTATGGTTGTTTGTTGGCCGACTATTATATGGGGAGGAACCCCCCAAACCCCGCTAAGTGTAGTTGTGTGGGGCTTCGGCCCACGTTTAGGGGGAGACCCCTAAAACCCCCAAATTGTATGGTGTTTGGACGATTATATGGGGGGGAAACTCCCCAAACCCCCTAAGTGTTGTTCGTATGTGGCGCTCGCCACGTTAGGGGGGTAGACCCCTCTAAAACCCCCCAAAATTGTATGGTTATTGATTTTTGGGGCACGATTTCATGGGGGGGGGGGAACCCCAAACCCCCCTGAGTGTGTTCGATGTGGGCTTCGCCCACGTTAGGGGGATACTCCCTAAAACCCCCCCAAATTGTATGGTTGTTTGAGGCACGATTTTATGGGGGGGGGGACCCCCCAAACCCCCCCAAGTGTGTTCGATGTGGGCTTCGCCCACGTTAGGAGAAGACCCCCTCAAACCCCCAAAATTGTATGGTTGTTTGGGGCACGATTATATGGGGGGGAAACCCCCCAAACCCCCCTAAGTGTGTTCGATGTGGGCTTCCCCAAATTGTATGGTTGTTTGGGGCACGATTTTATGGGGGGGGGAACCCCCGAAACCCCCCCAAGTGTGTTCGATGTGGGCTTCGCCCACGTTAGGGGGAGACCCCCTAAAACCCCCAAAATTGTATGGTTGTGTAGGGCACGATTATATGGGGGGGAAACCCCCCTAAGTGTGTTAAAATTTGCTTCGATAGTTACTTATGATAACAAAATAAAAGGCAACCTTCCTGGTGTATGTTCAAAACTCCATCTTGCTAATATAAGCGTTCCAATGTCACCATTATAAAATACTTGCTCTAGAAATAAGACTTGTGTGTTCAGGTCAAAACCCCCCAAATTGTATGGTTGTTTAGGACACGATTATATGGGGGGAAAACCCCCCAAACCCCCCCTGAGTGTGTTCAATGTGGGCTTCGCCCACGTTAGGGGGGGACCCCCTTAAACCCCCCCAAATTGTATGGTTGTTTGGGGCACGATTATATGGGGGGNAAACCCCCCTAAGTGTGTTTTTATAAATTCTTACCTTACAACCCTCACAACTATAGAGTCCATAATGTTTTCCCGATGCTCTGTCTCCACAAACTTTGCAAACATGTTTTGACTGAAATCCGTTTGAGTAAATATCTTCGCTCATCGGAATCTCGTTAAAATCTGCTTCTTCCTTGATATAAGGATTGTGAACTATTTGGGTTTCCATTTGTTGGTGACCTTGAGTTTGACGCTGGTCGTACATGTCATTGTAACCTCCTTCGATTTCTTCAGTCGTCTGATCAAACATATTGTGATCATCGCTCATTTGATGATTCATCCTAAATTTAAATTTTAAAAAGAGGCGTCATTTTACAAGATCATGAATTATTAAAATAAATATATA
>SCLH01000410.1:340067-362313 GCA_004367855.1 Oikopleura vanhoeffeni | reverse complement strand
CCGGGAGAATCATTGCAAATATCGGCTGATGTTGCAAGGTTTTTCTGAGGGATTATCGTTGATCAGTGAACATACTTAAAAGAATAACTTAATCGAGTTTGATTTATCATGAAAGATCCTATCAACACATTCTCATTTAAATTCGGCTGTTATGATTAAAGGCAATTAGATATTATAGGCCGAAGTCATAATTTTCAATTTTAAGCATTGAAGAACGTTTCTCGCGTAGCTCTAGGTTTCCGCCGCGCAAACGAATTTACTTTTATTCGTTGCTAAGTGAGAGAATTACAATCCTAGAAGTAGGGTTTCAGTATCTTGTCGAGATTCAGAGGAAAGCATATAGCTTTTGATAGCGGTCAGCCTGTACAGGGGAAGGCGCCAATATCGGCTGAAGGAAAAAGAAGGAGAATTTAACGATTTTTAGCAAGAATACTTTCTATGCTGGCAATTCGCCGGAATTGCGTGGGGGCGTTTAAGGTTTTTATCAGAATTTTTCTCCGGCTGCGTGCAATGAATTACCATATTTTTTGAAAAGTTTACTTTGCGTAAACCTCTTTTTCGTTTTGTTGTCTTATTTGCGTTGGATGAAGTTACTTTAAAACTCAGTTGATTTTAAGTGGTCCGCGTGGACGATTCGGCCTTAATCGCTAATGTAAGGACTTTAATCATTTATGAATGTTCGCATTTACAAGGGGACGGATCACACTATTTTAATAATTTATGTTCGGGTTTTTTTTAATTTTTACTGGTATTCGATAACTTATATTGTGTTGCAAATCATGCAAAAAAAATCTTTTGAGGTGGGTATGAGAAAATAATTTAAATTTTTTGTTCTTATTTCACCAAAGGCTATGGTGCTATGGTATTAAAGGAATAAGGTTAGAAAAAATAGTACTTTTTTCAAACAATTAATAAAATAACTTCTTGAAAAAGTGAGGAGGTTTTTTGAAAGTTTTTGAGACTTTTTTTCCATTACAGTAAAGTCCAAAAACGATCGCGGGACATTCAAATAATGTAATAAGGTTTTGGTTCAAGTACCCAAATAGAACTCAAATAACGCCAAAAAATTGCAGGGCAAATAAACGCATGATCTAAGAATTTTAAGCATAACGGCATGTTCCAAAAACGTTCCGTAATCTTATTTTTCAAGAGGTAATAATTAATTTATGACATATTTAAAATCTTGTTTTGTAATTTTTTTGTCAAGTGATTTTATTCGGACTATGCTGTAATGCGGAAAAAGTGTTTAAATAGTTAACCCTCAAATTGTTTTCACGTAATTTGAGTACTTTTTTCAAATTATCGTATATCGGTATACCGCGGCAGTGTTCTAAAACGGGATGAGTTTTCAATCCTGATCCCGCTCCGGGTGTCCCGACTCATAATTTTTTTTAACAATCCGATCGCCGCCCGGTTCGACTGCATAGATTTTTTTCAATTCCCGATCCGGCCGATCCCGACGGTAGGGACCGATGGCCGCGTCGGATCCGCAGGTTTTTTATATACAAATATATGTTCTGTTATTTACAAAGCCAAGGGGTGGTTAACATTGAATCGGTCGTTCTTTTTAGAATTTCCGCAAATTGACCAGAATTTTAAGCGTCAAAAACTATCCAAGATCCGAAATTTTCAAATTCATAGGACCTTTTTAACGGGTGCTCACTTTTTGCTCGGGAGGCCTAGTCATGTTCAATATCAAATAAAAGATAATTAACATGATCCTAAAAAGTGGATTTTGTGATTTTACCCTAATTGGCGTCATACTTCAAAATTTGACTAATCTGATATTCTCATATTTTCCACCCACGCAGAAATTTAAATCTGCTGGGACACGCGGAATCAAATTTTACGTTCGCTGATATACGGTGTCATGGGCTTTCATAATACCTGAACGCCGGAAACTGACGGTGTACTTCAAAAACCACCTTTAGAATATAACAGAGTCCGAGTTTTTATCGAAAAACTCCGCTGAATTTGTCTTATATAGTTAAAATTTAAACACTTGATGCGGCTGTTCATGCTTAAAATTTTGCTTATAATTACAGCTCTCTAGCTCCATTATTCGATTTTTGAGACCAAAATTTGTCTATCTGCGAAAATTTTCAAAAAAGTCCGCTTAGACAAATATGACAGTAATTTTTTACCTCGGAAAATGTTTAAACACTCGGGATCCCGATCAAATCCCGACCTAAGTTGAAATTTCCAAAGAATATTTTGATGAAAAAATAAGATTATTTTTAAACTGAACAGAGGCAAAGTGTTAGCGGTTCAAGACTACAAACTACAAAATGTTAAATTGAGCCTTTATTCGTATTACTTATGCACTTAATTGTGTGAATCGTGGTCAAAAGACGGATTTTTCTTATTTTAAAAAAATATGTTGATAATAAATCACACGCTTGATTTAAACAACATCGTCACGCGTGATCATATATATGATTCTTTGAGTTCAGAAATAGTCTGCAATTCTGAGAGTTAATTCAACGCATTCTGATGATTAACTTTATTTGTAACACATGTTGAACTTCTCATTAAATTAGAAAAAATTCATATTATGACGTCAATTCGAATGCCAACGCATAATCAGTTTTTGAACGAAAACCTTTATTTTTGACCTCATATCGCCGAAAATGCCCAATATCGCCGAAAATGTCTAATATCGCCGAATTTTTTTGCCATTTTTTGGCGATATTGAGCCTCCGCCTGTGGGAAATTTGGTCGACCACAACCTTCTTCATACAGGGGAGGCTCAATGTCGCCGAAGGTTTTTTGCCAAAAATCTGATGGACAGATGATGAGGTCAGAAATAGAGTTATTCGTTCAGCGACGAAAAAGGCGTAAACAATTGGTCCGAAAGCAGCAAATAACCAAAAAGCATAAAATTTAGTCCGCAATCAAACATATATATAATCAAACATATATATAATTCAAAAAAGAAGATTAGGGAAATTCAATCTTAAAAATGGCATCATTATAACTCATTTATTATTCATCATTCATTTATTTATATTTTTAAATGTTGGACAAAAATCTTTGAAAGTAACATTGCGGATCTTACGTAATTTGTAACTCCAAAAATTAAAAACATAATTTTGTGAACTTATTTTTATTATTTAATTTTGTACAATGCAGTCGAAATTTTCAAATAGATAGTATAATTGTTGGAGTTTTGCGTCATCTTCAGGAACAAGATGGCAAAAATTGACGAATGAAACGCCTGATATTTCCTATTATAAAATAAAATCTTTTCTCTATCTTTAAATCAATTAAGAGAAAACGCGCCAAAAAATTAGAATTGATTTTTAATAGTCGATTATGGTGCGGAAAATCAGAGAAAATTTACGACAATTGAACTAAATAAAAAATACATGATTTTTTAACTTCATCAAAAGGCTAGAAATAATCAGACGCTGTCATTTGTTGGTCAGATAATCTACGTAAATAGGCCTCATTTGTAAAAAGTCAGTTCACTTCAACTGCATTGTTGTAAGTTAAAGACAGTAATTACTAGTAACTAGTTGCAATGATGAACAGTAGTTCTAGCGGTCAAAATACTAAAATTTTCAGTGTTTTCTATCAATATATGCATGATTTGACAGATATTATTTATTTATATGGAGGGGGTTCTTCACCAGCTAAAGCATTTTCATATGATGGCGGCAAATTGGACGAAATCGAACTTGGCGTAGTTAAATAATTTGATGCTATTGGTACTATCACCACGATGTCTAATCCATCATATTTTGGAGGAGCATCTATTTCAATTGGCTGTTCAGATTGTAGGCAAATTTTGAAGATGATAATAAAAATTGCAATAAAAATCATCACGGCCGTCAAAACTGTGACAGCAATTATAACTTCGTTTGGCTGATTAATTCCAGAATATTGTGTATAAATCATCACATATTTGTTTCTTTATTTCGATTAAGAATCTGCTTTTATTTATTTTCCAAGTTTTTGTTGCGGAATAGAAATAAGAATAAAGTGGTGTTATCATATTTGAGAATATATACCGTCAGTATTTGGCGCTAAAGAGTTGCGTATGAGCGCCACCAAGCCCCAAAATTCATAATTGAAGGTGTTTGTCCAGATGTTTGGTTCAGATTGAAAAAGCAGATTAAAGCATGAAATGGGTTAATTTCTGCAGATGACCCAGATACAATAGATTGAGCTAGATTTAACAACATAAGAATAACAAATCAAAGATTTGAGATAAGTTTTTTATAAAATAGGTCCAAACGAAAGCTTAGAATTTCAAGAGACCTTGAAATACATCTACAACTTTGAGTGATCGTTGTGGTTAACCGGTAGGTTGTTGAACCACCGATTCGATCCGATCCAAATTTGTTTTCGAATGTGCCGAGTCGGCACTGCCGACCCCTGGTTGAACTCTGAATGGAAATCTTTCCCTGGAATTTAGCCTTGACTCGTTTCTACGAAGGTAAAAACTACGCTAGATGGTAATTTGAGTCTTTGAGAAACGGATAACTCAAATTATTTTGAACACCGTTGATGGTACAGATCAAAACATAATACTATAGTATTACTATAGTACTATACTATAGTATTAACATTGTATCAAGTAGATACCAGAAAATTGATTTAGTGATTCTGCCTCATTTTTAAGAAATAATTTGTAAAACCACTTATCAAAAATTTTGGACTTGATTTGCGGAAAATTTTCGTAATATCTCGAAAAAAGTCGACAAAAAATGACGAATAAAAATTTTATGATTTTTCAAACAGCGGTCAGAAAACATGTGGGCATCTGTGAAAAAAGTGGCTATTACCACCAAAAGAAAGTTAGGGTCTACGACATTACAGACCAATGGGGTGATGTTATAACTCCTTGCGGCTACTGGCTTATACTGGCTACTACTTTCTTTTGGTGGTATAATGTTTTCACCCACAGATTTAAAATGTTTACGAATTCAAAAATGAAAATTCAAACTCAAATCTTTCCAGAAATGGAGGAAAATGATTTAAATGAGCTGGAGATATTGATTCTGGTTGAGCAAACGATAATAAGCACAACAAAATAAACAAACAAATTCTTTTCGTAAGTTATTTTGAGTCCAGTCTGCCGAGTGTATGCCCCCCTTCAGAATTTGCACGATTTTCGTGTCAAGGTAATTAAGGTTGTCATGCTGCAGGTCAATAAATTGCAAAAATGCTCGTGTCGAGTCGACACTGTTGACCTGTCTAAGAGGTCAAATTTGTTTTCCCGAACTCGGACAGCCCAAATTTCATTATTTCGGACCAAGAAGATGTTTGTCGATGTTCAATAGATTTTTTCTATTATAGAATTTCGAACGAATATCAACAGTTAGTCATTATTTATCTTGACTAAAAATGGCAACCCCACCTCTTTGTTAAAGGCGTTGAAAACAATCGGTTATATAAAGATTCAAGCTTTCTATTTTGAAAATACAAAATATTCGAAAATGGTAAATATAAAAATTTAGAACAAAATTTGTCTTTTTATTGGACCGTTGAGAGGTTCAGAGTCCATAAAAACCTTCAATTTATTGATGACACGGGAAAACTTTTATTTAGATTGTTGAAACCGGGATTTGCATCGAAAAGGAGGCAAATTAAAACTGCATAGTATTCAGTTAATTTGAATATTGTCAGCTGACAAAAAAATTCTCCGATTTTCAGGCCGAGTAAAATATTTAATTATAAAAAGTGTAGCTGTTTGATTTTGAATTTTGAAAGACAATAAGAAAATTTCAGTGAAGTTAATTTTCAAATTTACAGTATAATTTAGATCATCAAACGCTAAAGGGCTCAGTGTACGCAAATTGATTTTGCTTGAAAAAGGTTGTCTGACTGATGTGATCACAAATAACAACAAGTGTACTTTGGAGCATCTTTATTATATTTTTTTATCATAGATAGTTTTTATTTGACGTTTGGTAAATCCTTATTTTTTCCGTGCCTACACAAGTACCCAATTTACTCAATTTTTAAGTTTACTGAGGATTTAGTAAATCTGGTTGAGATTGACAATTTTTTTCTCTTTTTTTTGTTATCAATCCGGTATTAACTATACGGTATATCCCCTATTCACACTTTTGGGAATATCCCGGCCCGACTACTTAAAAACACACTACGTTTCCTAATCAGGGCCGGACTATTCACAAAAGTGTGAATAGGGGATATATTCTAATGAATATAGTTTATACCGTATAGTAGATTACCCACGAACAAAACCAAGATAAACTCGGATCGCTTCAAAATAGCGCCAAACATTTCCCGTACTCGATCATATCATCAAAATATTACAAACCATGGCTCAATAATGTGCAAAAGTGCTAGCGATGAAACACATGTATTTAGATTAAAGGGATTGGTACTAAGAGACAGATTCCGATTTGGGCTCTTGATGAAAAGTTTTAATTTTCCCCGCATAAATTTATTTATCTCATGAAAATAGTAGGTTCTTTGATGTGCTGAGATTTCCCTTTCTTTATGATTTTTTTGTAAATTTTCTGGAAATTTCGATATTTTAATTTTTGCGTAAAAATCGTATTATCAGCAAAATAATAAATTGAATTCGGTGGTCTGCTTTGTTTTCTGTAGTCACAAAAGGTGGAAACAGTTTACCATCAAGTTAAAAAATTAAAAAGACGAATCTATTTTTAAGCACCCACCCCCTTAACGCTCCTTGCGCTCATAATTGACCAATAGTTCTTGTTGCCTCTCCCTAAATTTTGCACGAAATACTTAAAAGACGTACATGTACTTTTGGCATTTTTCACATTTTATTTTAGTCACGAACCGCAGTTATTGGTATTGTAGTCTTTGCTTGCCTTTTAGGTACCTGTTTCGCCGTCTCTGGTGAAGAGGAAGCATCCAACATTTCCAAACGAGCTACAAGCGACATCAAAGAATGGATCGGACAGCTTATTGATGCGGATCTCAAACGATCAGATCTAGATCATTTAGATCAGATTTAGGGTGTCCCAAACATACAAAAAATTCCATTTTATGCAAATAATTATTAAATTGGTTGGGTTTGAGATGATTTTATCATTTTTTTTGAAAACCAGATACCTTTCAGTTATGGTGTTAGTTTACTGACGAAAAAATAAGGAAGATTGAAGTGTGCCCATAAGTGTTTTCAATTTATTTTTATGAATTTTGAAAATCTCTGTTATTTATTTTTCACTCTCTACAGTTAATAAGGTGTTCAAACCGGTCACATTTTGGCTCTTCGAAACAACTCTTCCGATTGAGTTGGACGATATTTTTATTTTCACCCAACAAAAACTTTGTAATCTAAAATGTCTTTGACGAAATTAAAAAAAAATGGTCCGATTCAGACAAATTTTTTTGATAAATTATTCCGGTTGGACACTATCAATTATATAGAGTTAGTTAGCTCGCTAACGGATATTAAGCTCTTAATCTGATGATGAATCGTTCAAAATTTCTACCAAAAATAACAACCCCTTCCAATTTGTTTATTGTAGTAAAACTTAGAATCTCGACGCCAACCTAATAAAGTTAAAAAAATTAGTCGAGAATTGTTTTGGATATCCTAGTCAGATAATTAACTTTTATATGTCTTGGATCTATATGATGATATCCGTTTTTTACGAACTGTGGAACCATACATTAAGTACATTGTGGAAAATTTCGGCGAACTGATCGACAAAGCAATTGATGCGCTCGGAAACATTGCACCACAATTGAAACAAGCTATCGGTAATTTCTTACTTTGGAGAAAAAGGGTATACCGTATTAATTTTTGGTCGGATTTATTAAAATGATGTTATTTCACTATGAAAACTGCGTAGGCGGATATAAGCAGAACAAATAAATATTATTGAAATTTTTCAGTTTTATTTTCATTAATTTTTGGTTTTTATCGCGTTTATTCCTCAAATTTGTGAAATTTTCTCATCAACACATTTTTCATTTCAACAAAATATCGGAGAAAAAAAGTTGACCAAAATTTTATTTTCCATCAAAAATGTTAACAGTTAGAAAGCAATATGGGAACTAAAACTTTGAGAAAGTAGCCGACAGAATTCCTAACGTCACCTTTGAGCTGAATAAGAGTCTCTTGATTTTCACGTTTTAATTTTTTTTAAATACAAGTAGTCAACTGAAAGTGTTAAAGTCCATTTGGATCTTTTAGGTAAACATTCATTTGGCGAATTTGCTAATTTTTGTTTATTCTGCAGAATATGCAAAAGTTACAATTTCAGAAAGATATTTTTTTTTGTTTCGCCATTATCAATAGAAAATTTCATGATGGGTGTTTTTGGTACAGTCTCTTATTAGGTTGTTTGCCATACCCCTACTTTAAATTTTTTTTGATAATGTTACTGAAACAATTTATCATTTTCCGAGATTGAATGTGACGCGCTAGAAGATTGTATGGCTCAAAAACCAAAAAGTATTTCTGAATTTTTTTCTGAAATTGCATTTTCTTCAATTTTTTTTCCAGAATAGTTTTTATAGATTTTCTCAAAAAACTTACTGATATTTTTTCAATTTAATGCGGGTAAGTTTAATCACTTGTTTCCTTGGGTGAAATAACAAAAAACTTTTTAGACTTCATCTGGCAAACAATTAAAACGATCTTCTAGACGAAAATCAAACGTGGAATAAATTGAACAATAGACATGTACTTGATCATTTAGATACAGAACTGTACTAGCAATAAAATAATTTCCTGAATTTGAATTTGTCGTATTCCAAAAAACTCACAGCTGTTTTTTGATTCTGAAAGAATTTGTTTTTTCGTGAGTGATTTCTCTGAAAGTGTGAAATGTAAAAAAGTGAAAATGTAAAAAAAATAAACTTAAAAATAAATCATGCAATTATTTTTTAACAAATATTAAATCTGCTGACACGACACTGCATAAATTTCTTTCTTCAGATGATATTATTTTCCCACAAAAAAACTGTTATTTTTTATAATTATGATGTGAATTACTTCTCTTTACATTTTCACCCTTTTACATTTATCCTTGATCTCTTCTGTTTACACTAATGTTAGTTCAAGTAGCTAGCTGAGCTTGTTCGAATATGTTAGCTACCTGAATTTACATTATTATAAAGACAGGATATGCCATAAAGATGAGGTATTTCAAATCAGTAAACAAATTTGATAGCCAATGTTTTACTTATTTTTATGTTACAGTATTTTGCTAGTAAAATTTGTCACTAAAAAAGACAATGAATACTTTTTATGATGATCGACAACATTGTAAATATTGCCAATTTAGTTTATTTTTGAAACGATATTTCAGAAATTATCAAAAAACATCAAAATATTGTCTTGGAACAGGAAATGCATTAAGCCGCCGCCCGAACCGCCCACGCACAGTGAAACTGCCTTTACTCTCTCCCACTGAGTACCAGACAATGTTTTGCTGCCTTTTTCAATCGGTGGTTCATTCTTAAGAGTGTGGGTGTAACACCCAGGGTGTTGCTGATTGGGCTGTTTTTCGACAAGGTTCTCGGTGAATTGACAAAAGTGGTATGGCAATAATTTATTAAACTTGATAAACCGGTATTCATGATTATTACAGCACTTATTGAAATCTGATAGAATTCAACCCACACTCACACAAGAACCTTGTATAAGCCTTCTTAAAAACACTAAAAGCTATCTTCTCCTAGAATTTTCATCCATTTATTTTAATTTTTTATGTCAGGCTCCAAAGAAGCAGTACGAGCAATCCATTTTAGCCCGATTCTCGAAATTTTGTTTTCGACGGCCAATTTTACTTTCGTTCAATTTCGTTTAAATTTTTTTCGTTTTTTGTGCGATTTTTTTCCTTACAAATAACATTTTGCAAAAAAGGACTGAATGGATTGTTTGTACTGCTGCTTCGGAGCCTAACATAAAAAACTAAAAAAAAATGATGAGCATCGTGAAAGGAGATGGCTCTTTGGTCTTTTTTGGGAGGCTTATTGAAGGTTACTGTGTGGGCGTAGGTTGGATTGTATCATATAAAGGGTTCGAAACAGGGGAAATCTGCATCTTTAAACGACTGAATTTAACTATAAGCAAAATAAAAATTATAATGCAGTATTTCAAAACAAGATAAAATTTTCGAAAAAAAATTCTTACGGGAGAGTTTTTCGGAAATATTTATGCTTAAATTGTCGATTTTTCATTTTGCGTTAACTCGCGCAATACTGAGATTATTTTTATCGTTAAAAGGAGCTTATTTCGGACCAAAAAAGAACAAAAATTAGGTTTGGTTAGGTCAAGCCAAATATTTTAATAAAAAAATCCGTCTACGCATTTTCGCCATTTTCGATGGTTACATTTTTCTCTCAACTGACCAAATTTTATTTCGAAATTATTCAACAATTTTTAAATCAGTCTAAACTCAAATTTTGTTGCGGTCTTTCTAGGCTTTTTTAATTGAAAAAAACAATATTTATGTCTTTTTTATCGAGTTTGAAGACAGAAATAATTGTTTTCTAGAGTGATTTTTTGACCATCAGGGGGTCCAAACGTTTTTGAATCATTTGGAAAAATATTTGGTGACGATAACCCGTCTGAGGTCAAAGTACACTCATAAACATTTTTGTTCGGCCCATGGTTCTCCCGGTTTAAACCCTGATCATATTACAATTACTGCCAAATGAAACTTGAGGACTTATTCTTTAAGTTGAGCGAATTTGTGCAGTAGATGCAAATCAGCTATTAAACGCGCGGGAAAACTACAACAAACAGCCTTATCAGCGATACCGAAACCCTTATATTTTCCTTTAAAAAAGCTCACCGACCGAGAATTGCCTCTGGATAACAAGATCGTATTGAAAATTTACAAAATATGTGCAATTGACATTAAATTGGAAACCACATTCTAAACGCATGATCAATAATAACCACAAATGGCGCTAGAGTCAAAATTAGTCTTGGATACCATTTCATTTGTTTTTGTGGAATCTATGAATGTACTTCAACTCTGGTAGGAAAGTGACCAAGTGTTCGTTATCAGCAGGCAATTTCAGATACTGATCTTGTTTAAAAATTTTATACTTTCAGGATGTTTGTGGCAAATTCTTGATGTTATTCTTGGTGTTATTCTTAAACATACGGTCACGTGATTTCATTTCGACTTCACTATCAAAGTAAAAAGTCTTTTTTTTTGTTAATAAGACTCAAATTGGCTCTTAGGTTATTTGAGATTTTTTGCAAAAGCGGGTACTTTCAATGACAGTCTGTCATAACATGTTACTACGTGAAGAGGGCCCATTTTCAGTATATCCCGCAAAAAAATTTAGTTTCATTCACTGAAAATAGGCCCGCTGTCCGGATTTAACATATTGACAAATAACTATATCGCTAGTTTGGTCAGAGATGATGCATCAATCATTTTTTCGATAATTTTGAAACTTTAAAAATCATTAATGGTTAAAAACATGTTCAAATTTGATCGAGTCACACAAAAAAGTACGGACAGCTAAGAGTTCAAAAAATATGCCCATTAAAATTTGCATAATTTATAAGTTAACATTTAGAAGTCAAGTACGAATTTAATCGGATATCTTATTTTTAACGATGATCATAAAGTGCTTAGCATCAAAATATCTTAATGAAGATGATTACAAGCTGGCCGTGAATTACTTTTTTTTGAAACCCAGTACTGCAGAATCGGACTTTTTTCATAATAAATTATCGCCAAGAAGCCTGAGAGAAATTTCTGAGAAATGGATTTACTGAATCGGTCTACTCGATCAACTATAAATCGATATAAGGGAGATTTCGAAATTTAATTATAAAAAACAATAAAAAGTCGTTAAAATGACCAATTTGCGTGAAAGTGGGCGTTACACGGCGGTCAACTTTAGTCAGAATCTGAGTAGGCTCTCTAACTGTGTTGAAATCGGCTGATACTTTGGCTGTGACCTTTTGGTAAAAAATAAGTTACTTTTACCGAATATGACTTTTTATTATTTTTTCATATTTGGATAAAATGAGTTAGACGAGCATCTCCCTGTTGCTTGAGCAAACCGGAATAACCAAAAAACCTTGAGCATATATTTTAATGGAATTTCAATGAGCAAATTTGAGTTGCTCGCAAATTAATCAAATTGCTCCACATTGACTATCACCCTTCAGATGACCAAAATAAAAAAATACAAAATTTTCAATACAATGATACTTATTTTGACTTGACTAACTGACACAATTTGTCTATAGACAGTGAGCGGCGTTAACCCCCTCACACCCTTTGACTATCTAAAGGCAAAAAATTTTCGGGAGCCAAAACGGCGCAGAAATAACATTGTCACAGACCTACAATTCAAATATGTCATAGAGTTTGCAATTTTATTTCCAAAAATATTGTTGAAAATTTCATACGATGAGCCGTTCGAAAGTTATTTCTTCCTACTTTTTTTTAGAATTTTCGTCAAAATTTCTTATAAAATTAATTGTGTGAAAACGATACATAACATCGAAATTCTGAGGAAACAGGTTTTTAGGAAAGTGTTTGAGGATTCTTTTGATATAAGTTTATTTTATCTGCAGTCTCTATACAAAAAATAATTTCTTCACAAGTGATTTTTTATTGAAACTCAAAATAATGAAAAAAAATATTTTTCAAAAAATTATTTTTCGAAGAATTGACGGCAATTTAAACCAATAGAGCGACAAAGACAAATCGTCAATATAGAACATAAGGTGGTACTGATTTTGAGTTATCAGCTGATTAGCAATATTTTTCACATTTTACCGCATATATTTCGACGCGCGGCGATATAAATAATTGTTTTGTAAGCGACCAAGATATCATATTTCAAATTTGAGACCAGCTTTAAAGAGCTGTAGTTTTATTCCTAAATTTGTAACTTATATGTCATTGTAAAAAATGTATGGTTTTCCAAGAAATACAAGGTGAGTGAACCTCTCTTTTCTCTCGCAGTTATCTAGTTTACAAAATTCGAAATTTAAAAATGTTACGTGTTGTTCACTTTATTTTATCCTTGATCTCAATCAGTGACAAATAAGTAAATTGATATCTTTCCCAGTTTTTCCGTGATAAGCGCTCAAAGTATTGCCTTTAGATAGGCTTTTGGGTGTGAGGCGAAGTTCTCGTTTCTGGGTGTGAGGAGGTTAAACGAAGATTCACACGAGTTAAACAAAAAAAGTTTAATCGTCAATTCAAAGATAAAAGTTACACAACTTGAAAAAATCGTTATTTTTGACTAAGTTTCAGTTATCAAAATTGCTTTGAGGAGAATTAATTTTTATTTGAGCGACTTACAATTTTCACCGTCAGTCGCTTAAAGAGGAAGTTTTTATCATTTTCTAAACTATTTTTTCGAAGTTTTAAAAGGAAATAACTACGACAAAATTTTCTGGATTGACAAAAACTGCAATGGTTTTATCTGTTTTAAATTTGTTGAGATGTACATTACCAATTGTGATGGAAAAATTCTTCAATGTTGAATCAAGTGTTTGGTTCGCTCAAGATAAATCGGACACAAAAATTTTTGGACTAAATATGGATGAAATATCTGCCCTTGTCTTTTGTAAGGTTTTTAACAATAATTTTACTCGTATAAAAATCGTCGGTTAATAAAAAGCATAAGTTAAGTTAACGTTATAAACTGTGTCTTTTTTCAGAATAAATTACAGGAGGGCGATATATATAGCCGGCCCAATATCGCCAAACTTGCCGAAATCGCCGAAAAAACCTACGCAATTTCACGATTTTTAGCTAAATTACTTCCTGTGCCAAATTGTCAATGCCAATATTGCCGAAATTGCCGAAATCTCCAATTTTTTAAAATATATATCTCAAATTACTTTGTGTGCGTCATAAATGACGTCATTTTTAGGATTGACGTTCTCAAATCTAGTCTTTTCAACTTTTATTTGATTGCGTTTGGTAAAATTTCAAATTCTACGCATTATGGTGATTCACGTCATTCAAACCTTTCGTGAACTCCTTATATAATAAAAAATTTTTTACATATGACCTCATTTCAAACGCCTACGCGTTTTTGATATTTTGAACGAAAAAATTAATTCAAGCCCCCCCCCCTGTATATTGTCTTTTTACAAAAAATAATATCGTTTTTTTTCAAAAAAAATATTGTTTTTTATTGTAAAAAAATAAGATGTCTTTTTTTCAAAAGAATTAATAATTAGTTTTTTTCAAAATAAAATGACTATGAATCGTCAAATAATCAAGATTTACAAAATCTATTTGAAAACCTGAACAAGCTGTTGTGTTATTTGTTCATATTTCATTATTCTAGAACTCCGTTTTATGGAAAATGTTCTGGGGAATGAATATGTTCTTGGGTCACTGATGGTGAGCTCTGTTTCATTTGCTGCATTGGGATTCGGTTTAACAGTTATGGAACCTCTCACAGTTGATTTAGTCGACATGTGCGCAACAAATAGATGGTGAGTTATCCAGCTGAACTCGAAAAATTCAAATTTCGTTTCAGTAAAACAATTGAAAATATCTTTTTTCCCATCAAAGTGAATCTTGAAAATGACGGTGATCTCTATAACGCCTGTTCGAATCCCACTATTGTCGTCTCAGTAATTTTCTTTGGTATGATATAGGCAATAATGCTTGATATTGGGAGTGCAAAAGTTTGTTGCGTAATATCAGCCGAATAATTTATCCGAATAATATATCCCGGCCAATAAAGCTGCTTGGGATTTAACAATAGTGGCAGGCGAACACCCGATGTAAGAATATGGACAATTTCAAATTTTAGTTTTATTGTTGTGATAATATACCGTCTTAAGCATTATGATATGATAAATTGATTTTCAGAAATTTGAAGTATCGTTTTTGAACACAAAAATTGAAATTTCGATACCGACAGTTTTGTGAAAACTCCTAGGATTTTCATTGGTTCAAAATTTCGAGCAAAAAAAATATGAGAATAACAGGCTTTTGCATGAAAACCCTAGAATACGCTACAAAATTTTTTTTGGACGATTCCGGGAGATAATTTCTGACACATTAAGGGGATGCCATAAACTCGGCAGACTAGAGTCAATATAACTTACAAAAATAATAAGTCAGTATATGTTTTTATGCATATCATAGTGAGCTGAACCGAAATAAATTTGTTAAGCTTAAAAAAATCATTTTTGTTCATTTAAGGAAAGATTTGAGTTCGAGTTTTCATTCTTGAAATCGTAAAATTTCCAAAAAAATTCAAAACATGAAAATTTTCCGCATTTTTGTCCAAAATTTTTTTTGATTTTTTATTAAAATATATGGGTGAAAAAAATGTCTGCTGTCACTTTTTTCATAGATGCCTACATATTTTCTGACCGTTTTTAAAAAAATCATGAAATTTTTATTTTTCAATTTTTATCAATTTTTTAGAAATATTATGAAAATTTCCTGCAAATCATGTCCGAATTTTGAAATATGTGGTTTTTCGAATTCCTTATAAAAAATACAGTAGAATAACTTATTTAATTTTTTGTATCGATTAAATCTCCGTATTTTAACTAATGAGTTGGTCGCGCGATTATCATTTCTAAATTATTGATGAAATTTTTAACACTCGGCTATTCACTCGATAAGTTCCATTCGGCACTTAATTTTAAAAAATTTTATGCTAGCTAAAATTTTCAATACAATTGCGGGTGTTATAGCCTAGAACTTATAAGCGTCATTTTTCGTGATAGTCAGGACATTTTTTTATATCAAAACGCAATTGAAGGTCAATTTTTATCTCGAAAAAAGTTGTTTTATTCTACTTTTTGCCATTTTTGACCCTTTTTCATGGAAAAAACTTTGATATTCAAGAAATTTTTGAATAAGCAGAATTTTGAAGCTACTTTTGTGCGCATAACTGAATGTTCACAAAATCTTTTTAATAAAGTTCTAAAATTATCGAAAAAAACACCCGACAATGGCTGAAGTTTATTGATATCGTCTATAAAAAAATTCTATAGTTGGGTTTAGTTGAAAATGGATGTACAGTGAAAAGTGGTTCTTTATATTTTTACAGATACTTAGTTATGTTAAGAGAATAAAAATATAAACGTTTGCAAGAATGAACACTTTTATTGAAGTTGAAAAAATTAATTTCCATATTTTTTTCTTTCATATATCCTGTACCGAATACAGTGAATCAAAATTGCCGCGATAGGAATACAAACCAAATATATGTAGTATTCCGTGTATCGGTTAGCTCTATTAGGGGGTGGTGAGGACTCACGTGAATTCTCAACCACAAGCTACTATTAATTTAACACAACACAAAACCCATACCATTTTTTTCACTACGCTCCAAAACACTAAAAAGTACAAGTTCACCCCCATATTCCGCAACCACAACATAAAAACTACCAGAAATTCCACGACAGACGTAATACAAGGACATAATAATGGACAGAGAGATTGCCAGAAAAAACAAACAGAATATTCGGCCGAAATATGCAACCCACACAGTACGGCGAACAGTGCAATAATCAACGAATTAAACGTTTATGTTTATATTTCGAAACTACTGTTAATTAACTTTACAAAGGGTTTCTTATTCCATTTAAGCAACATATAATATGTATGTTCATTCTCACAAAAATTATCTAGTAAGAATTTGACTCTGGAAACTATTCGCTTCATTTATATATTTATTGTCTCGAGAACCAGCACCGTAGTCACGCCTACGCCTTGCTGCGCAAGACCTTTTGTTTGATTCTTAAGTAATTTAATATTTTTTCGGAAGTTTGAGTTCTAGAGTCGTGCTCTATTCTAACCGGAGCCAATTTTCACAAATAATAGCAAACAGAAATCTTGAAATTTAAAAAAAAAACCCAATCGTCATTAATTATTCATGTTTTCTCGACCTTCTCTCGCCTACGCAATTCTTATTGTTATCTGATCTCTCGAAGCAGACTTCTGGCCGATGCTCTACATTAAACTGGAGGCGCGATACTGTAATGCAATAAGAGTCTAGAAATTCGTTACAGATTCTCTTTAGCGGGTCTTTCGCATCGATTTGAGTACTTTGTGAAAAAAAATATAATTGTCCACATATGACAGTAATTTGTGAAAATGTACTCAAATTACGCGTCAAAAAAATTCCGCCCGATGACGGTCTAACTTCAGAACGTTATTTTAAGACTTTTCTTCACTTATCAGGGAAAGTCGTATCATAAAATCACTGACGGAAATATCCATAAGCAATAAAGTTTAAAAATTCAATAAATAATCCTTATTTCTTGGGAAAAATTAAGATCACGCTGGACGTGTTTGGAACAATTAGTTTTCAAAAAGTGTTTTTAAGATCTTTTTGAAAAAAAAAACGTACTATGTTTGGCCCCCATATTCTTGACATATGACGGTCACCAGTGATCATTTTAGGGCATTGGTGTAAATGGAGAAAATAGTCTTGAGAATTTTTTTGATGAGAGACACCTGTTTTTGTTGGTGATTTAAAAAATTTTGCAAATAAAAATGCAGTTACGTAATAAGTAAAAAAATATCAATAAAAAACGCAACAAGACGTTCGATTTTGTTCCCTTAACAGTTCTATCGATAACATTTATAAACTGGTCTGTCATAATGTTTAAGCGTCCGTACAAAAGATGCGATTTAATGGGTGAATGGTCCACTGACTTGCGGAAACATCGAGCTCTAACCGAGTACAATTGAACATTTTGGATCCGCAAATTGACATTCGTTTTCGAAAATTTTTCCTGAAGACGCTGGTCTTATTGTAATAAAAAGCCACCAGTAGACCTATCGCCAATAGTTGTCTCTTACATGCTTCTCGAGACAAAAAAAATCCAGCTAGAATCAATAAAATACAAGCTATTTATTTGATCATTTTTTTTTTTGTATATAGACTTTCACCTACCACATTATCGAAATTTATTTATTATGGCCAAATTTCAGAGAGAATAATCAACTGATTTCAGTGTGCTATATATTACCAAACTTATAAACATAAATTAAATGATTTTTTTCAAAATTTAAAAATATTTTGATTGCTTAAAGCAATTAATTTACTCGTAGATTAGGGAAGAATAGTAAGCCTGATTATCTCACTAGAGAAAAAAGAAACTTTCTAATTTCTCGCGGAGCGATGGCCTCTCTCTCTTGCTCCCAGGCGCCACCCAACACTTTTCTTGCAACACCAGCCAAAAAACATCAGAAACAATGTGCGATAATCGAACAGTTCTGATTGGCACTTCCGCCGCTCTGGCTTCGATTTGGCTACCGGGATATTAACTAATTTATAGACTAAGGGATCTTCTACACATTCAACTCCGAACGAGCCATATTCTCAATGGACTACGCCATTCTAACACCAAAAGGTGTATAAGGGGATATATGCCGGTCAATTCGGCCCAAACGTTGTCCGAAATCGCGCGAAGGAAAATCTCTCGCAATTTTCACATTTTAGCTAAATATACTTCCTGTGCCACAAATTTCCAATGCCAATATATGCCGAAATTGCCGAAAATCCTCCAATTTTTAAAATTTATATGATGCTTCAAATTGACTTTGTGTGCGTTCAGTAAATGACGTTCATTTTTAGTGCATTGACGTCTTCACAATCTAGTGCTTTTCCACTTTTAATGTTGATTGCTTGTGGTAAAATTTTTCAATTTACGCAATTATGGTGATTTCACGTCAGTTCAAACCTGTTTCGTGAACTTCGTCTATAAATATAATTTTTGTTTTTACAATATGAACCTCATTCAAACGCTCTACGCGCTTTTTGATAATTTCTTGAACGAAGAAATTTAATTCAACGCCCCCCGCCTCGTATATTGTCTCTTTACATAAAAATAATATCGTTTTTTAAAACAAATTTGTTCATTAAAAAAACTATTTAGATATTAACTTTTAAATCAAATGTCTATTCAAAATTATAAATGTTTCAAAAATAAAATGACATGAATCGTCAATAACTCAAGGATTACAGAAATCTGATTTGAAACGCCTGAAAACAAGCTGTTGTGTTATTTGTTCTTATATGTTCATTAATTTCTAGATACATTACCGTTTATGGAAATGTTCTGGGGAGAATGAATATGTTCCTTGGGTCACCTGATTAGGTGAGGCTCTGTATTCATTTGCTTGCATTGGGATTCGGTTTAACAAGTTTATGAACTCTCACAGTTGGATATTAGTCGGCAATGTGTCGCAACAAAGTAAGATGTGAGGTATCCAGCTGAACTCGACAAATTCAAAATTTCGTTCAGTAAAACACATTGTAAAATATCTTTTTTCCCATCATCAAAGTGAATCTTGAAAATGACGGTGATCGTCGTTACCGCCTGTTCGACTATCCCACTATCGTTCCGTCTCTCAGTAATTTTCCTTTGGTACTGATAAGGCACATAATAGGTCTTTGATATTGGGAGTGCAAAAGTTTGCTCTGCGTAATTATCATAGCCGCGAAAATATCGAATAATATATTCCGCGGCCAATTAAGCTGCTTTGGGCCATTTAACAATAGTGAGCAGGCGGAACAACCCGATGTAAGTAATCGATGGACAATTTCAAATTTTAGTTTTATTGGTTGGATAATATACTTCTTAAGCATTGTATGTATGATAAATTGCATTTTTCAAATTTGGAAGTATCGGTTTTTGGAAACACATAAAATTGAAATTTCGGATACCCGAAAGTTTGTGAACAACTCCAGGATTATTTCTTGGTTCACAAATTGTCGAGCAAAAAAAATATTGAGAATACACAGGCTTTTGCATGAAAACCCTAGAATACGCGTACAAGATTTTTTTGTTGGACGATTCCGGAGATAGATGGTGGAGATGACATTAGAGGGTATGCCATAACATCGGCGATAGATGTCAATATAATGACCTTGTACAAGAAGATTAAGTAAATCGTTCGCTTACCACAGAGATATGTTAGTGTTTATGCATATCAATAGAGCTATGATGCTGGATCCGCGAAAAGTTAGACACAAGCTTAAATCGAATTTCTATGTCATCAGTTTTGCGAAGCGAGAGTGAGCTTGAGTTCGAGTTTTGCGACGTTTGACTTAGCAAATCGTAAAATTTCCGAAAAAAATTCAACAACATGAAAATTTCCACGCGGATTTGTTGCCGAATGTTTGTTTGAGATGTAATTTTTTAGTTAATAATATATTCTGAATAAAAAGTTCCATGTCATTTATTATATATAATGGCTAGCATGATTTCTGACGGTTTCAACTATGATTTATTCTTCGCAGACTGTATTAGCATACAATTACTTAGAAATATTATGAAAATTTCCTGCAAATCATGTCCGAATTTTGAAATATGTGGTTTTTTCGAATTCCTTATAAAAAATATAGTAGAATAACTTATTTAATTTTTTGTATCTATTAAATCTCCGTATTTTAACTAATGAGTTGGTCGCGCGATATCATTTCTAAATTATTGATGAAATTTTTAACGACTCGGCTATTCACTTATAAGTTCCGATTCGGCACTTAATTTAAAAAATTTTATGCTAGCTAATTTTCAATACAATTGCGGGTGTTTATAGCCTAGAACTTATAAGCGTCATTTTTCGTGATAGTCAGGACATTTTTTATATCAAAACGCAATTGAAGGTCAATTTTTGATCTCGAAAAAAGTGTTTAGTTCTACTTTATTGCCATTTTTGACCCTATTTTCATGGAAAAAACTTTGATATTCAAGAAATTTTTGAATAAGCAGAATTTTGAAGCTACTTTTGTGCGCATAACTGAATTTCACAAAACTTTTTAATAAAGTTCTAAAATTATCGAAAAAAAACACCCGACAATGGCTGAAGTTTATTGATATCGTCTATAAAAAATTCTATAGTTGGGTTTAGTTGAAAATGGATGTACAGTGAAAAGTGGTTCTTTATATTTTTACAGATACTTAGTTATGTTAAGAGAATAAAAATATAAACGTTTGCAAGAATGACACTTTTATTGAAGTTAAAAAAAAATAATTTCCATATTTTTTTCTTTCATATATCCTGTACCAATACAGTGAATCAAAATTGCCGCGATAGGAATACAAACCAAATGTGATGTAGTATTCCGTGTATTGGTTAGCTCTATTAGGGGTGGTGAGGACTCACGTGACGCAACCTGCCTCATTTAAAAAATGGTGAGGTCCTCAACACCCCCTAATATAGCTAACCAATACACTGAATACTACATGTAGAACTAAACATTTGGTTGTATAACTATCGCGGCAATTTTGATTCACTGTATTCGGTACAGGATATTGCTTAAAAAAATGAACCAATCTGCTGGACTTATGCCACCCCTTTTTTTTTTTTATCTTCAATAAATGTGAGTTCGTTCATTTCAAACGTTTACATTTTTTATTTTCTAAACATAACAACTATAGTTAACAATACAAAAAAGCACTTTTCACTGTGCTGCCAATTTCCAACTTAACCCGACTATAGAATATGTTTTTAAAGACGATTTGATAAACTTCAGACAGTCGGGTGTACCTCCGCTAATCAGCTCCCTAATTACTCTACACACAGTCGAAAATATTTCTTAAATATATCAAGTTTTTTGTCCATGAAAAAGGGTAAGAAATTGGAAGAAAGTAAGAAAAACAGCTTTTTTGAGATTAAAAGACTTTGAATTTCGTTTTGATATCAAAAAATGTCCTGACTATTAAACAAAATGGCGCCTATTACAACCACCATTTATTGGGAATTTTTCACACAACCAAAAATTTCTAAAGATTCAGTGCCGAATGGCACTTATCGAGTGCACGTCAAGTGTTTAAAATTCAACAACTTTTCAAAAATGATAATCGCGCGACCTACCGATTAGTTGACATGCGGCGATTTAATAGATCCAAACTTTTAATAGGTGATTCTGCAGATTTTTTATGGAGAGTGTTCAAAAAACCACGAGTAAAAAATTTTGGACTTGATTTGGCTGAGGAAATTTCATAATTTTCTGAAAAGTCGATAAAAATTGAAAAATAAAAATATTTTATGATTTTTCAAACAGCGGTCAGAAAAATAGTAGGAATCCATGAAAAAAGTAAAAGTGGCTATTTTTTGGTTTTTACCACAGATTTCAGTAATTGAAACAAAAAAAAATTTTGGACAAAAATGGGGAAAATTTCTAATAGCTTCGATTTTTTTTCCAATTTTTACGGATTTCAAGATGAAAACTCAAACTCAAATCTTTCCTGAAATGGATAAAAATGATTTATGAAGCTGAAACATATTTAAATCGGTTCAGCTAACTATAATTAGCATGAAAAAAATATACTGACTTACTATTTCTGTAAGTATAG